>LQNS02278094.1:58220176-58235982 GCA_001587735.2 Parhyale hawaiensis | reverse complement strand
CATGTACACGAAATTGAATGTTGACAGATGACCGGGGTAAATGTGCGAATGCTTTAGAGACGGTCGTTCTCTTATTTTGCACTGTTCAATTCTTGTTATTGTTTGTTAGATTGCTCTAATGTATCAAATATAGTTATGTTTGTCCTAATATTTTGTGGAAATATGTTAAATACATTCCTTAAGGCCCCATCAAAAGATTCATCGACCTACTCTACATGGTTAAACTTTATTTTCAAATACTGTAAATCGTTCTCTTATTTTGCCCGCTAGTGTATAATGCAACTTCGCCGTTATTCTTACGCCTCTGCTGCAAAAGGTATAAAAATTGCAAGCTATAAATGAAAGCCAAAAGAGCAGGCAGACACCATCTGACATGCATGACTTTTTTTAAGTACGCTTGATAGTCAGTGTTGCTTTGCACCAATGGGATGCAGTTCAGACTCGATTTATGTATAAGAAGTTAGTTAGGGAAGTGCTTGTTTCCTTTCCAATCGTCAGGCATAAATTAAACCACTAGAATTGCACCATGTCTTCACCCAAATTTTTCTTATGCCCCATTAGTGTCATTACGGTTTGTGAGCTCATCTCCCCCGTACTGTCGTTTGGAAGATGCAAACCTCATACGGTGTGGCGCGCAACCCAGCACCTATTGGGTCAGAGACATAAAAGATCAATTTTACGCCACTTTTCCCCACCGAAATGTACTTTCCACGAGTTACAGTTCAGGTTCTGCCATTATGACGAGGGGCTGACCAAACCAAACCGTAATCGGGGCGCCTTTTTCGGTATTTCGTTTAGCTGCAGTTTGCGCACTCGCCCACTTGCCAAGTGCCTACCGGCCGGGCCGGACCCTGGCATGGACCGCCGCCCACTTGTCGGTTAGGTTATGCTTCCTCCTCACTGTTTCTGCGATAACATCAAGCTCATCGGCCGTGTGGGTCTGCAGGCATTCAAGTCTGTTGTGAATGTTATTATAATGGGTCTTTCCTTACAAAATTGTTGGCCGCTTCAATAGCTAAACAGTAAATCATCTTATCAACCTCTGGTGTGGCCTTAAAGTAGGGCTGCAGTGGCGTAGGTTTCGGGCCTCTTTGTGTTTCTTAGCGCCCTTTTCGGGCTTACCCGTTCCATGTCGCCCCGCACCTGTCGTATTTAGTATCAATAGAGTCCATACTTCAACTCAAATTCAATCTGACTTACATACCTGCTTTTAAGGGGCGTGCTATGAAATAAATGCGAACAATCTATGCATACCATCGAGTATAAATTGAAATTTAGATATCATGCAGGCTATGCTCGCACAGTGAAAGAACTAAATAAGTATTACACCAACACAGGTACGAGTAAATATTCATTTATGTAAACAGCAGTTAATTCCTTAACACAGTAGAATGAATTTTAAATTATGCAAACCACGTTAACACCTTTCAATGCTTTCTGACCACTGCAAAATCAGTTCCCATACTGAAAAAGCAGAAGCGTTTTACTGCTCGCTGACAAGGATTCATCCATCCCTGTTATGCCTGGAAATGAGTTACCTCAAGGGAACAGTATTTCTTTAGCTTTGCAATCTCTGCGGAAGGTAAGGCAAAACCCAAACGGCTATCTTTTTTTTTTTTTCTTTCCTCGTGATTCATGGGAGAAAACCTCGGCCGTCAAGAGAAACGAGTCGTTTTCCTGTTTCCCGAACTATGGCTCTTCTTGTCGTGTAGTGCCTTCATGAAGCCCCAAAAGGCCTTCCGACATGAGTCCATTTTTTCGAAGCATGTTCCATTTGTTGGGGCGCTTCTCTTGATAGTCTCCTTTCTGATCACGCGACGGTGTTTGTGTCATCACCTCCCAACTTGAGATCAAAATCTTTTCGAAGATCGTTCGTCTTGCAAGATTCAATGGCTAGCACCGTTTGATAAAGTTATCTGGTGTCAAAAGTAAGTAGCTGGTAATATATTATCAGGTTTAGTCGTCAGTTGCATCCTTCATCCATCTTGCCGGGAGTCTCCACGTCAACTGTTTCGATCAATCTTTGGAGGGAGCCGAGCAAGAAGGGACGGACGGACGAGGCTAGACTCCTTTGCGCGCCGCTAACTGGATTAGCGGCCTCATACTGTGATGAATGATCGGCTCCATTTGGCCCGCAGGCATTTGCGTGCACTGACTACTGCCTTACGTTCTATTGTAATGGGCACGGCAGCTCGTTTGCGTGCACTGACTACCGCCTTACGTTCTATTGTAATGGGCAGGGCTGCTCGTTTGCGTGCACTGGCTACCGCCTTAGGTTTATTGTAATGGGCACGGCAGCTCGTTTGCGACCGTGCCCTGGAGTTCGGCTCCACATAGCCCAAATATTTGCGTACACATTCAAAGTATAATTTTTTAACCTTTTTTTAAATAAAAAAAAGTCCTGCATCATGATTGGATGAACTCTTTGGTATAATCGAAGTAACCAAGTTCCATTTCCAACACCCCTGTAAAAAGTCACCCCGAAACAAAAAAAAAAGCATTAACTATATATTGTAGTCAGTAATATGAAATGCTAAACCACGCAAAGTTATCACCAGGACCATCACAAGTCATTTTGAGCGAAAATGGATCAATGGTAAGCTGTATTGCCATTATAATATACTGGAGTTTCTTTCTTTGTTATATTGTTTACGAGAGGGACTCGAGTTGATTTGGTTTTTTTTTACATCAAATCCATATTTCAAGCCAATTCTCAACGATATACCCATTTTCAGTCGGCGCATAGCAGTTTTTTTCTTTTTTGTGAGCTAGAACGCTTCAAACGTCATATTTTCTCCAACATGAAAGTGAAGGTCGTTCTCATTTTCTCCGATATAAAAGTGAAGGTTCCGCGTTTAATAGCGATAACAAACGCTAGCCAAAGAACAAGTATCGTCCTCTGTTCGTCCGAACGCTATGTTAAACTCTTGTAAACTCAACTTTGAGATCGCTAAGAAATGGTGTAGAAATGTTTACCGTAAGTAATGCGTGGGATTTTGTAGTTAGTTACGTGATTGCAATAGTGACATAAACATATGTGAAGAGTGCAGTTTGACCCTCTTCGATCTGTATAAAATAATTGGCGATGATAAACTATTTGAATATTTAGCCTACGCAATCATAATTTAATAAAAACTGAAACACTTCTATTAAGTAAGCTTACGTTTCGCGTTTTGGGGAACGAATGCGCTTAGTTACGTGATTGCGATATAGTGACGCAAGCGTGTGTGTCAGAGGTACACCCCAAACAAAGAAGCCATTGGCTAGGCCGAGAACCTAGGTTAGGGAGGCAAAGTAGGTTCTGCTTGCAAATATAGTTCCTTAGAAGAACCTACCTTGCCCTACATAACCTTGGTTCTCGCCCCAACCGATGGCTGATCTGTTGGCCAGCTTCCTCGTACTAAGGGTGGTGGTGGTGGGTGTCACCCTTCACTTTTATATAGGAGAAAGTACGAAGTTTAAAGCGTTCTAACTTGATAAAACGCCATGCGCTGGCTTAAAATATGTTTACTCTTGATAATTGTTTTAAGAAAAACGATTTAATGTCCAAAAAATAGAAAATAACCCGAGCCCCGTTCGTGAACAATTACCGTTTCATTAGTTTCTTTCATTCAATAGTTAGCCATGTAAATTTTGGGAATATGTCTCGTTTGGTAGTGATATATTGTAGCATATAGCGTCACCAGAATCCTAGAGTTTCATTTTCACTGTATCTGTATTGGCCATGTAGACTGCATCATTGATCCATCTTCAGTCAAATTGACTTCTAATGGCCCTTGTAATAACTTACCACGGTCCTGCTTTTCATATCAATTACTTTAATGGGTATTTAATACTTGTTCGTTGAAAGGGACTTTTTTTAGAGTGTTGAGAATGGAATTTGGGTTCTTCAATTATACCAACAAGTTCATCCAATCATGATGCAGGACTTTGATTTTATAAAAAGTTCAAAAAGTCATAACCCTCCTAGTGTACATACTACCGCCTTAACGCTTAACATATATGAGCTCATCAGCTCGCTTGCCAACATACCTCGGGGAAAGTTCACCTTTATCGTTATTATAGTTTTTTTTTCGTCGATGGAGATTAATCTCTATGTTTTAACATGATATCTAAAACTGATATACGCATATGACAATTTACGAGCGGCAGCAGCAAACCACCGAGTAAACGTTCACTGTCAACTGCACCTTGCTTCTTTCTTGCCCATGTTATGTGTACGTATTTAATTAAATATTACTCTTCGGTGTAGAACTTTTTGATTTGCTTTCGCAAACGAACCGTTTTTAATATATAATAGTCGTGACTTCTCTGCACGACTTTATTTTTCTGTTGCATATGGTGTCTTGATTTAAACGATTGTGCAGCACTATGGAGCCAGCGTGCCCTTGTTACCTCCGCCAAGGAGGTTATTTTTTCGTCATGTTTGTCTCTCTGTATGTTTGTCTGTCTGTCACCGAGATAACTCAAAAAGTTATGAACCGATTTGGATGAAATTTACAGGGATTGTTATTTATGTTAAGAGAAACAGATGATTAACTTTTGGTGAAGATATGTCCATCCATTTGTTTGTTTGTTTGTCTGTGTCATTTTTCTCGATGACATAACTCAAAAAGGTAAGAATGGATTTTAATGAAATTAACATGAGTTGTTAGGTATATAACAAAGAGTAGATGACCAAATTTTAGTAATGATCCGTTTGTTCGTTCGTTTGTCACTGTTTTTAATTTTATGCCAGTACAATAACTCAAAAAATAATGAATGTATCTTTATGAAATTCATAGGAGTTGTTAGTAATGGTAAAAGACATAAATGATCAAATTTTGGTGCAGATTGGTTGGTTCGTTTGTATGTTTGACTCATATTTGTCATAACGTTTGTTAACAGTATAACTCAAAAAGTTATGAACGGATCTTCAAAAAAATTAAACTAGCTGTTATTAATATAAAAAGGCACTAATGATTAGATTTTGGAGTTTATGCAAACAAAATTATGGTTTCAGAGCCAATTTGAATTTTTGCTACCGTTGGCTCACTTGGCGGAGGTATGCGCTATTCAGAGTGCTCTAGTTTCATCATACTTTTCCAGCGGAAAGTTTTAGATAACCAACTAAGTTTATCTGATGCTATTCTTGAATAGCATCGACTGTTGGCCTCAATTATTTCGCTTGCCTCCTTGTGTAATACGCCAAACTGTCCACCTGCCCTGCTGTACACATTACTACTCTTGTTGCATGGCGGCTGCAAGACTTCGGTAAACTAAATGCTATATGTAGTTAGTGGCAGCTGTTACATGCAAAACAGTAAGAACTAGAGTCCTCGCGGAAACTCACACCGTGTATCATAGCGCAACATCACGCGGTAACAATTCGAAACATACACTGAACCACCAGCCCGAAACAGACATTGCTCCCGAAGGAGAGGGCACTATAGGGGGGGGGGGATTTGAATGCAGATCGTACCATCGCTAATATGGCCTCGCTGTTACATCGAATGATCGAGCTGGCCGTAGAATTTGTTGATAGCTTCAGTTATTTTTGCGCAAAGTCGGGACAGAAGCTAAGAAGATACTTCATATTACTACGACACCGGGTGCAGAAGCTAGAGATAATAATTGTAATGTCTCTATGAATATAGCACGTCGCTCAGTGCTTTTGCATCGTCACACTTTCTTGCCCTATTCGACACAGTTCAAGTCACCCTGGAAAACAAGGGTGTAAAGTGGTGGCAAAAAGTATATGACATCCCCTAGAAATGCTAATAATTGTTTTTCAATTATGTCACATTTTTCCATGAATATTTGAGTTTTGCTTTTATATGGCATGAGAATCAGTGTATATGATCAGTTCATAATAAATTTACAGAAAAAATTATGACTAACCGTACAGTTTTATGGATGGAAATAAATATAAGATACTTTTGAAAAATCGGTTTATCCATTGTACATCACAATGACAAAGAAAGAATAAGATTTATATTCAGTTCGTAAACAACCCTATTTGCCATCGCGATTCATCAGAACCCATGTAAATAGCGTTAAAGAGGTAAATGCAGCTTCTTCAGAATGCTACGTAATTCCTTCCTTACTGGCATCCAGAAAGGTAAAATTTGTCTTCACATCCAGGATGGAAAATCCGTTAGCTTCATTGCAAAACAAATATCCAGGTCCCACGCTGTTGTGAGTAACATTCTGAAGGACCCTCAATCACATGGAACCAAAAACGGCCGGGTCGTCCACTAAAAACTACCAATACTGCCTATCGTAGACTTTTTCGGGAGGCATCTAAGGGTCAGTCTTACTCATGGGAACTGCAACAATCTCAAAACCTACCGATCACTTCAAGACGAGTTCGTCATCTGTTGCACGACTCCCCAAATTTCGTGGATCGAAATAAAACTGCTCCTGCTTTGAGTGCTCAACACAAGAAGTCACGTGTTGAATGGGTGAAAACAAAAGTTACATGGAAGGAGAATAGGGACAATTTCATCTTTTCCGACGAAACGAAGTTTAATTTGGATGGGCCTGACGGATCTTATTACTACTGGCATGACTTGAAGAAAGAAGAACAACTGTGTTCAAAAATACTATTTGGAGGAGGATCAGTAATGGTTTGGGGAACCTTTCTTGCCTCTGGAAAAGCAAAGTTAGTAGTGATGGAAGGTAGACAAAATTCCGGTCGTTACATTTGTGTGTTAGAAGGTTTTGTTCTATTTACGCTTTGTGTACATGACAATAATGCAACTTTACAGGAGGAAAGTGCAGCCATCTACACCTCGAAGTTAACAATAGACTGGTTTGAAATGAAGGGGATTGAAGTGTTGGACTGGTCTACCAAGTCTCCGGACTTGGACCCAATAGAAAATTTACGGAGAATTTTGTCACAGCGATCCCCAGTCGGAAATTATGGTTATGATTATAGTAGAATATAGTGGTGTATGAGAGATTAAAGTCGATTAGATTATGTATGATGAAACAATATGGTAGATATGTCGACCATAACAAAACGTTGATTTTAGTATATTTAGGTCGATATTGGTGGAGGCAATGTTGGTTGTTTATGGTTTGTCAAAAAACGAAAGTCTATGGTCGTACATGGATGTTTGACGACTATATATGGTAGATGGTTGTACAAGGATGTTTAAAGACTATACATGGTAGAGAATATGTCGGAGCATAACTATAGTAGCTTATCAACGGATTTCCGTACGTACGATCATGAGGGCAATTCCTCCCATTATATGGAGCAGAATATGTATAGATTGCCATGGATTTTAATGATATGGCTAGAATTCCCAACATTATCGACCAAAGTAATGTTGTATGACAATAAGCTTGAATGCAAAACATTTAAAAATTCATATCATAGTGCAAAAATTGTGCATATTTTCAGTCTTTTCTTTCCTGTCGATGAAATGTAAACATTGCACGGTATACTGTATATGGACACTAGCGGCCTTAACGTTATTTTTATCTATTGCTTCCCGATTTTTTTACGCTTAGCCACTTTAGCGTAGTTACCCATCATATCCATTTTGATTTGTTGTGTTTCTTACTAAATAGTATTGCAATCATTGATCAAATATTGCCATCTATTTTTATGTTTATTCAGTTTATATCTGTAAAGATTCATCAAGAAATTTTTCCCATTAGCTTTATATGGAAGATGCCAAGTTTTATGAGATATTTAACCTTTCGTACCCGGACAACGAGTACCATCCGAAAATTATCGATTGAGTTTTGACTTCCTCTATACTATGTAGAGTAGCTCTATACCGACTTAGAGTTAAAGAAGTAATATATAAACGAGCGTTAACTGCACCGACTGGTTCAAGCTCCTGCTCTAGCATCGTTCTGAAGCTTAGAGCCTTAATTAGACCATTTTGAACTGCAGGTCTAACACGCACGTAATAATTAAACTATTATTATAAGCAACTAATCATCAGCAAACGAAGCAGGCATCGACTGCATAATATGTCAATTAATAAAAAAGTTTATCTTGGTAGAATATAGTTATATTTTTCGCTGAACACAGCCGATTTTGGTTGTGAATGTTTTTTTTTACGCTTTAATATGGTAGATCATGGTTGTGCAGCTAAAACCTTAATAGTTGTAATTGGATATTCATGGTTGGGAATTATGGTTGATATTATGGTCGAAGGTTGTGACATATCTCTACCATACTGCACCCTATAAATGGTTGAATATGGAGGATATATCGATAATAAACAACCAAAGTCTCGACCAAAATCATAGTTGTTCTACTATAATCACAACCATAATTTCGGACAGGGGAGTTTACCATAATGGACATCAAGTTGCAGATGAAGAATCCCTAAGATCTTGCATAAAAGACTATTCGAATGCAATTCCTATTGAAATTCGCATCAATCCCATGGGTTCATTGCAGAACAGGTGTGTTGCACTACTGTAATCTAAAGGGAATACCTGCAAATACTAAATGTTGGACGATTTTCTTAGAAATGCAGATAATCAATAGTGTCTTATACTTATTTCCGCCCTAAAAACTGTACTTATGGTCATACAGTGCGTTTTTTTAAATTGATCATGAAACTGATTATATACACTGATTCTCATGACATGTACATAGAAGCAACACTGAAATTTTCATGGAAACACTGAAATTTTTATTTATTAGCATTTTTTAGAGGTGTCTTATACTGTTGCATGCTAGCACTTTAATTCAGGGTCATGCCAAAAGAAAGGCTAGTTTTTTCAACAACTTAATACTTATGAGCATGAGAATATTGTGAATTTTACGGCGCATAATTAAATTATTTTTCTTTTCTGCGGATTTTTGTACGTTATTCCAAAAGTAACGATCAATGTTGAATAGTGTCAAGTAGCCTTAGTTACAAACAAAATTACATCAAAATAGCAAGATTGAAGTAGACAATGCTCATAATAATTATTATTGTTATTCTTATATACGGCAAAAAACAGAAAAAATCTACCCTGAAGAGTAACAAAGATTTACATAAAAATAAAATATATATTAAACTGGAGCACTCTGAGAGCGCATACCTCCGCCAAGCGAGGCAACGGTAGCAAAAAATTCATATTGGCTCTGAAACCATAACTTTCTTTGTATAAACTCCAAAATCTAATGATTTGTGTCTTTTGATAGTTATAACAGCTTGTGCAATTTTCTTGAAGATACGTTCATAACTTTTTGAGTTATACTGCAAACAAACTTTGAGACAAACATATGAGTCAAACATACAAACAAACAAACCCATCTACACCAAAATTTAATAATTTAAGTCTTTTAACATTAAATATCCATTCATTGTTTTATTTAGTTATTGTGCTAACAAGCATGAAGATAAAAACAGCGATAAACGAACAAACCGATTATTACCAAAAGTTGGTCATTTACTCCTTGTTAAATACCTAACATTTCACGTTAATTTCATACAAATCCACCCATAACTTTTTGAGTTTTTCCATTGAGAAAAAGGAGGCTGACAAACAAACAAACTTATGGACATATCTTCAGCAAAAGGTAATCATCTGTTCCTTATAACATACCTAACAATCCCTGTAAATTTCGTCCAAATCGGTTCATAACTTTTTGAGTTATCTTGGTGTCAGACAGACAAACACGAGGAAAATATAACCTCCTTGGCGGAGGTAACGAGCAGAGTGTAACTGACACGAACCTTCATTACCAGAAGTGGGAGCAAGATTCAATTAGCTGCCAACATTTGTATGTTGGCAAACAACTGGAATTTACCTGCGTGGCTCATAAATTAATATATCACAAAGTAACGTTGTTCAGAAATTTAAAATGAAAACAACTCTTTCCTATAAGAAGAGAATGTTCTCGCATGGTTTTAACTAACTTGACTGGAGCTGTCTTACAAGGCGAATCAAAGTTTAAAACTGATTGGCGAATATTTCCCTGATAAATATGATACAGTGGTTAGTAACATATCTTATGTAAACTAACAAGACTAATCACTTGTGTCTGATCATTCCTGAACAGTTAACCAACCACTGCCAGCGTTTAGTGTTCGCTTGAAAATAAACGTGGTTTTGAAGAATTTTGAGTCACATCTAGCAAAATGCATTTCTGAACTACAGACCATGCTCCGCAGTTAATCTTATTCTTACCATAGTACTACTCTGCTTGAAGCATGAAACGAGTACATAATGTTTCATACCTATGATTAACTCCTTTATATTCTCTTCCATCAGTAAAGAAACCGAAATCAATCCTTCACATCTATTAGTGAATTATTCGAGATCATAACAATAATTAACCACTACACGTCCAGTATTATACCAGCCGCCTTGCTCACTTATCGATACCTATGCTATATGTGGCCAAGGTCACGATGTCGGTGCTTTAGTTTCGTCAATAAGCAGAATAGGTGGAAATTTTCCCTCGACGACTGATGGTAAATGTTCAGTAAAGTGGCTCAGTGATGCCCGAGCTCCAATAGAATAATTAGACACTTTCCCGCCTTTGTTATTGCTGTTAATTACACTGTCCGCAATGGAGATAAATGGCTAAGTGAGTGAGCGTTCTCTATATGAAGAGCTCCTCTGACAGTGCCCATTAACATCGAGAGCTTGTTAACGCAACCATGTAACAATGCCATTCTTTTGTAATCGGGCAGTGTGGGTATTACGCGATGCCGGGATAGCTTTCTAGTTAAAGAGATGAGACCACGGTCAAAGTTCTGTCAGTAGCTCGACAGTAATGCTGACTATCATGAAAATGGATGTTAAAGCTGAAAATTTTATTTTCCCTGTTATCGTGTTTTTTAAAGCTATAGCCTAATCGATGTGTTGCTCAGTTTTTCAAGTGTTACTGCTCTTTGAGGTGTAAATAATTAACACAGGCTCCGTTAACTAGCGTACTCCCTGCGTTCAAAAATGATGGCATTGAATGTGCATTCATATTCTATAATAATTGTTCAGGTTCATGAACGCGATCTAGCAAAGCGAGACACCATTCACTTCCTGTTAGTTCAATATAATTTGTTTAAAATATTAAAAGGCGTGAGCATAGTCATTGCCACGTACCTACGTCTGCAAGGCATTTCCGTCGTTCTCGTTGAGCTGTCAAAAAGATAGAGATAACTAAGAACATGTTGGGTGATATGTACTATCAATATGTCCCTTTTGTCTCAAGCGTATCCTTGATACGGCTTTCAGTTCAGCCTGTCACGTTGCCACATTACTAGCCGACCGTAAAAATGACGGCAAAAATTTAACTTGATTTATTAGTAATGTTTGTACCGAAAAAATTCTAAATCAGCTCAGCCTTCCCATCTTCCTCCCAGTGCTGTCAAAAATAAGTGAACGCTATCAAGATTAATTTTCTGCGATGCCAAAAAAATCTTCTCTTTTTCTTAGGATTCTTCAGTCGTATATGAAAACTATATCCTCTCTTTATTATTATTATTATTATTATTTTTCATTAGTTTACATCTTATGAAGCTTTTAATTGACCTCGCGTCGTGCTAATTCAATTACTCTTCACAAGTGCTATTCGAGGCATAATATTCTTATATGCTGCAGTACTTCGTAAGAGATCAAAACATTAATTGTCGTATACATTCAGTTAAATGAAGTTTAAGCATAAAGTATAATTTACTGTTTTTGTGTTTGTCATGAACGCTGCCGATACAAGCTATGGAAATTATGTCATATCGGACGCAGCTCTCGCTGATGTACAGCATGCCGGTTGCTCACGCACACTCACGGGATGCGCTAGTATCAGCAAAAATTCGTATCATAGAACAACGAAATTTGGCAAAAAACATCGCTTTCTGCTCTTGAGAGGGCAGGAAGTAGGACTGTCACATGAGCAACGATGCGAGCTGTTGCAGGACTATTTTGCTCGCAGCCATCACGCAACTGTAATGTAACGGTACGTAGGTACCCATGTATGAGAAGAGTTGAAAAATCAAAGTCAGAGAGGGATCAATGTCCAACCCAACTGAACATGGCAAGTACTACAAGCCCTGCTTTTTGTTATTCCGAAAAATCTACAACGTATTTATTAATTTCGCATCTTTTCANTGAGGTAATTTGCGAAACAGCATGGAATGTTCTCTTTGCATCATTATGGGATGTGCGATGTGTAGGGAATGTCAAGATTGTTCAGGGGATGTTCCACTTATATTTTCATGTTGCCTGGGTACAAAGCCAGGGGCAAATCTTAGTACCTTTTCCGCAGGAGATGTTGCAGTTGGCCGCAGTTCCTACTGACGAGCTTAGTTTTGTAAAGTTAGGTAGGTTCTCTATATTTCCCTTTCTGTTGCGGGAGGTGGGCTGTCGATCGAGATCGCCGAATGAGCCTGCGGGACTCCTCTACTCTCTTTCGGATGGGAGGTCACGAAAGCGACCGCCTACACGATTGTATTTCTTTTGTTCTTTGCGCTTTTTTTCCTGCCAGTAATAGCGCACGGTGCCTGTATTGAAACGAATATGAAACTCACATAGTGAGTTGACCCTCAGATTGAATTTCCTGCAGAAATGCCGAGTAAAACTGCGTATCCCTACCAACATGGCTCCTGTCCGCCTGCTGTTTCGGTGGTTAAAGAGGACTCAAATAATAATAACAACAATAATAATGTAGATGAGGAATCTCGCTACGCTAATTTTAGTACATTGCCTTCCTATCGGGCGTTTCCCTTGGTTTATCTGATCATGTCCAGGTAACTTGAATCAGTTTCAGTTCAGCGATAGTTGTGAGCACAGCAGTCTGACAGCTCATACCTTCGCTAATGTTGCACTCAGAGTGACCTGCCTAGAGAACAGGATAATAACAGTTGTCATCTGACGAGCACAGACTGAAGCGGTTTTATCCACTGTGCTCGGTTTTATGTTAGGCAGTTCTGCTGGTGATACTTCAGCTCATGAACGCAGTCCATTTAAGTAGAACGAAACTGTAAAATTATATTATTGAATCTAGTAACGGCATAGCTTGAATCACCAGAAGAATGAGTATAAAACATGAGATGAATAATATTCGCTAATATAGAATTACTGCACAACATTCCTTGGTGCCAGTTATTTTACTATCTTACTCTTCATACTGATGAAATTGTTTTGAAGCAGCAGCTATCGCCAGAAATTTAACACATCTTACAAATGTCGTTAACACGGAACGTCTGCAGTCGGCAATGCATCTTGGAAAACAAGCACGGCTGAATTAATCTTCTGTCAGACTTTAGGGACCGTTTCTCTGGTGTTAATAATTGAGAGTTCCAAACTCGACTCATTTGTGGCTGGGCAAAAATGGGCTTTATTGAGTTGATCTCCCTTGATGTTAGTTGAAGAGTTGATTCCGAGCGCAATACCGAGTCTTGAGAACATTAGGATGATGAACATCGACGCTTATGCCTCGCTTACTTTGGGAAATGAATTAAGATGCAATGAGTGCCGTGCGAGTCTCATCCTAGCGACACTTGTATAAGGGAGTGACCTCGTTCTTGGGGACACTTGTAAGTGAGTGAGTCTTGGCTCACAGATAAGAGTGCGAATGTCCCGAAATTATTATTATTACTTTAATTACTTCATTAATTCACTCTCTCAGTTACTGACCCTTCAGCAGACGTTCAGTCGTTCTTGATGCGCGCACGCTATTCTCTCATGCGGCAGTCTCATCTGTATCTGGCGGAGGTAGAAATGCACAGTCACCGTCTAGCTACTCCTCAAGATTCACAAAGCATAATCCTTATTTTCTGCGGCCGGTATCTTGTTTTATCCAGCTTTCTTTCCGTTAGCAAGAAACGTAAAGCCGGCAAGTTCTTCTTGCATATAGGGTGCCAGGGTGTCCCCAACCCCTCGAAGCTTGTAGAAAGCCACTGCAGCGGTGCGACAGTCAGTCGAGTCTGTGCGTGCATAAACATCGGTCCAATAATTTCACCCCGCGGTCTTCCGTTCGCTTTCCACCGATCAGGCTTTTATCCATGTATATCTATGAATCGATAGCTATTTATCTACACAACGAGTCATCTGTTTTCACAAAATGCATGCAAAGAGAGTACGCAGCCTTCACCGGTTTGCCAAATGCGGTGGTGCCTAAGTTTGCCGATGGTAGGCCTCTTCTAAATAGAACCACACTAACAGGGACCGGGCTCCATCCTTGTCTTCTCTTCTTCAGTTCCCGCATCCCTAACAAAATTAGAACAGTTGCGACACAAAATATATGTTGCCATCAATGCGACTTAATCTCTCATGACACAATTTTCCTCTTCCAAGTTTCGTCAGACATGATGCAGTTTTCTTTATGTGGATGTTGTTAGTTACGAGTCTCTTGTACTCCATCTGATCTTGTCCCTGCAGATGACATACTAATTGTTATTTTGAATCAGATTTGGCCAATCGTGGGACAATCGTTCTCAGCCTGACATCGCTAGTAAAAACAAAATTAACTTTCCCTCATTCGGAATTCGCCTCTCAGATATATTTGTTCTCCATCAAATTTTGTCACTCATCTCACACAGTTATTATGTTATTTTTGGGGGCATTTTTGTGCCAAGTACAGCTATGCAGAGCGAGCCCCAGGTGCGGCCCGTCGGACGTGTCGAGGTGATGCGACTCCCAAACTTGTGCATCAAAATAAAAAATCTATTTCCGAAAGTTACGACAAAGAAGTTTTGATTGTATTATCTATGAGCAAGAACGTCTAGCACGAGCTATGCGCTTAGTAATTTATAGAGATACATTTTCCGCCGGTAATTATGTTCCAAATTGTTTCATGTGCATGTTTATTGTTCCAAGTCAGGGACGGTCCCTGCTGTGTATTATTATTATTATCAAAACTTGACGCTTGAGCTCCCACGGGCAGGTATTACAACCCAAATGAAGCATCATGCAACACCGGGAAGCCCAAAACGCTGCTAAAGGAAGTCCAGCAAAAAACCATTAACAGCTGACTTAAACGCCTGCAGGCTAATACGACCAAAAGACGATGCCGGCAACAAATTCCAAACCTGTGTACTTAGTTTTCACTAAGGCAACGGTCTAAGCTGAAACAAGAGTTGCAGTTATGACAATAAAATAATAATCGTTGTCAATAGGAATTGACCTTCGCATTACCTAAAATTAGAGTTTATCCCGATATTCGAAGAACCGTTAGTTACACCGAAAATTTTGAATACTTTTAAAGAACAGAACTCGA
Organism: Parhyale hawaiensis; assembly: GCA_001587735.2. Taxonomy (NCBI): domain Eukaryota; kingdom Metazoa; phylum Arthropoda; class Malacostraca; order Amphipoda; family Hyalidae; genus Parhyale; species Parhyale hawaiensis. Next base: position 58,220,819 of record LQNS02278094.1, on the reverse strand, counting down.
TACTAAAGTACCTACATTTTTCTTTCTCGAACGCTTCACACTTACTGTGTACTTCTCCGTTTCTTTCCAGCGTTTAGCCGCCTCTGTAACAGTTTGTGTTGTTTGTTCGTTATTCGAGCTTCTCCTTTCCCTAGGGCAATGAATTCTCAGTGTTCATAATTTTACTATATTTATTACTATTGCTTATCTACTCAAACAAATTATGTTGTTCTTTCAACAGTTGAACATATCGTTAGATGAAGAAGTTGTGAAGAATGTCAGTGATTCCTAGATATAAAAACCCTGGTAAATATCTGTCTTTTTAGTATGTATATTATATATGAATACATACATACTATTGACAGGCAACTTATGTGTTCGATTAGCCCACTTCGGTCGAGGTAACATAAACGCGTAGCTTCAACTTGTCCAGAACTTCCCTTCTCCACATTAGTTTGTTCAATTTTGATCAAATTTCAGGTGTTAATCTAAGGCCGATAAACGCTTGAGGCTATGAAATGACACCTGAAATAAAACACGAACTACAGCGACTCCACAAACACACATACTGAAAGTTCCGGACACGTTAGGGTTCGTCGAATTTAATCTCTGTCGACGGTGGCGATTTGAGCTCAGCCCAATTCTTTACCAGCTGAAACTTGCC
>LQNS02278094.1:58203009-58220158 GCA_001587735.2 Parhyale hawaiensis | reverse complement strand
GGCCAGTATCAAAGTAACATGGCGTTCGATGACGCCTGTTACAGCTGCACGTTAATGCATTAGAAAGTGAACCTATTAAACGCGAGCATCCCATTATTGGTGCGTCATTCTATGTCCAAATTACTCCAATACCAGATGGTTTTGCTAAATTTTTCATTGTAATAGCCAAGTAAGTCATTTTAAACATATCTTTCAAATAAACGTAGTCTTTGCTTGGATGCGACTTAGTGGCGCCATTTGATATTTGAAGATTGAAAAAATTTTGTTGGTATTAAATACTTAGTATAACTGCGACCATGAATGGTTAGACAAATAGTTTAATGGATGTAAACACCCTTGAAGAGCATTATTTGGAATCACTTAAGCCCGCTCATTCAGTGATGGAAAAACCCGATCCGCATGCAAGAATTTCCTTGATTTTCATGCATTAGATATTATTTCTGTACTTAAACAAGCGGAATTTTTCATTTCACCAGGAAGCTTTGATGCTTCATTTATAAAAGAGAAGACCGCGTTGATAAGCTTGTTGAATAGAAGGATTTGTTCAGTTTTTAAGACATGTTCTTTCTGACTGGCTTTAATACTGCCAAAAACAAATGGTACAATGTATTCCAGAGTTTGGTTTACTGAAATCCTATTATTCTTTGTAACAATGCTTTGTGCCTAAAGAATCTTGAAGAAAATCGGATGTGGCTGTCACTTGATGCAATATTCAGCCTGTAAGAAACGCGTTCACAAAACATAAAAAAAAACAGGACTGTATTGGACTTTCGCTTGCGGCTTAATATTGTCACTACCTGCACCCAATATACGTTGTTTATGGTACCTAAGTAAATCAGTTTGGACTATTTTTACGCACTTCGTGCCTACGATATGCATACATATGCCCCCAAACAAATGGCAGATGGCAAGAGTCTCCGCCGCCAAACACACGTATGATTATGCCACTATCTCGCTGGTATTTTATAGCTTAAAAACAAAATTGCGAAATTGTTACATACTGTGTTCAGGAGGTTAATCATCAAGACAGAGACTGGGTTAAGTAGATAGTAGATTCCACATGGTCATAGGGAACCCTTAGTAGTTAGTTACCTTTACACTGACTCCAACTCCTACTGAAGCTGCGACTGTCGTGGCCACAGAAATTCAGAGAACAAAATTCGAGCGCTAGTCGTGATCACTGAAGCGCTTAGGGCTCGTTTGGTAGGTTCGGGAGACAAAGAGCGTAACGAGAGGACTCACGAGTAACTAGCATCTCAGAGTGACGTCATCAATGATGTCAACATCGATCAAGGGTACGGCTGAGCAGCCTATGAGTATTTTAATTAATTAATGTCACGGAAAAAAAGTCATTGTAAATTGCGAATTTTATCCCTTAAGCGCATAAATCCACGAAGAGAATATATATTAATTGAGCAATAAGCAATTATCAATAATAAATTGCGAAGTGGAGGCTGGTGGAAACTTTCACGACACTAGCAACAAGATCTGGGCCGGTATATCGCACTGATTTAACTTCTTCTTTGAAGTGAAATCTTATTTATAGCTCAGATTCAATTCACAGTGCTCTTCACAACATATATTTAAACCTATAACCGTATTTTTCGACTCACAATAATTATTCATTCAATCTCTCCTTGCTGACTCGCCAGCTACTTGAGCTGCACCCATGCACAAAACACGGTAAAATACCTGTCATCAAGTGCAGAAAATTTAAGCAAAAACTGTTCCTATGGTTTCTTTCGCCTCAAGAATATAACACTGTTTATATTTTAGGTTAGGGTAAAGAACCCAACCTACGATAGATTAGGTCCGACCCTCAAATACTTCGACTTTTTTTTGTGACGTTATTGGGTTACCTGCGGTCACGGCTAAGTTTTATTTTAGCCCCACTGAGTCCTCCCGTTAAACTCTTTGCTGTCCGGGCAGGCTAGTCGTACTCGATCTCGTCCAAGGCCACTCCTCTGAAACCTCAGACAGATGCCTGGGCTTCGTCCCCTTGAGTCGAATGTGAGGCGATAAGCCTGACTCAGTTACGAATGGGGCGACTGCAAACTTTTTCATGCTCGATAGAATGGCGCTCCCAGTAGTCTCAAGCGTACTTGGATTGCTTTTCACAAGTGCATGACAATTCAAAGTGGCTGGAACCATGTCTGAGGTTCTGGACAAGTGGGACTGGCTAAAATTGATTTTGAGGAACTAATGAACGATCCCCTAATCTACCAATATTCTGATAGTGCTATGCACATGCGCCAGACATTCTATTCGTGCTAGTGACTTGTATAATTTACACTATTTAGTTTTCAGTAGAATTCAGCAAATGCAAATAAAAAAATAATGCTTCTGAAAAAGCAACTGATATACGAGCTATAACTTATGCAGCGCAGGTAAAATTTTTAAGTTCCAATGATTTGCAATTTTTCACTTCACCCATCGCTAATGACCAGAACCAAAGTATAACCCCTCGCAGGCCTAACTCCGTACGAGACGTCATGCATGCAATGCTAACAGCCGAAAATATAAATAGGCTTGAAGATATTTAGCTCCGCCAAGGAGGTTTTGTTTTCGTCGCGTTTGTCTGTCTGTTGTGTGTTTGTCTTTCTGTCTGTCACCAAGATAACTCAAAAAGTTATAAACCGATTTGGATGAAATTTGCAGGGACTGTTAGGTACGTTAGGAGGAACAGATGATTAACTTTTGGTGAAAAAGATATGTCCGTCCGTTTGTTTGTTTGCCTCATTTTTCTCTATGCCATAACTCAAAAAGTTATGGATGGATTTAGATGAAATTAACGTGAATTGTTAAGTATATAGCCAAGAGTAAATGACTAAATTTTGGTAATGATCCTTCCGTTCGTTTGTCACAGTTTTTAAATTTTATGCTTGTTAGCACAATAACTCAAAAAATAATGAGTGGACCTTTATGAAATTTATAGGGGTTGTTAGTAATGTTAAAAGACATAAATGATTGAATTTTGGTGCAGATGGGTTTGTTCGTTTGTATGTTTGACTCATGTTTGTCATAACGTTTGTTAGCAGTATAACTCAAAAAGTTATGAACAGATCTTCAAGAAAATTGCACAAGCTGTTATTACTATCAAAAGGCACAAATGATTAAATGTGGGAGTTTATACAAAGAAAATCATGGTTTCAGAGCCAATTTGAAATTTTTGCTACCGTTGCCTCGCTTGACGGAGGCATGCGCTCTTAGAGCGCTCTAGTTAGAATTATTCTTATGTATATCGTTCTGTCGCTAACATGTACGGAGATCTGAAAATGAGCATATGGCTACAAGAGTTTTGCCTTAGGCTATATAATAGCCCTTCGGTGACTAGACTGTATACGCCAAATTAAGTTTTTCATGGATACTCTGCTGAAAATTCCCTTGCACTGCCTAGATTTGAATAGTAACGTAATTAACGGCAATGATTCATCTGTACAAACATCATTTAACCTTATATCAGGGTCAGTGTATGGCACTCTGTTAACGACATGTGAAGCACTGCTGTTTTCATGAAAAGCCGATGTTTTACTGGGTCGTGATTGTTTTATCGTTGTTAGTTAAAGGCTGAAATAATTGGGTCTAATAACATTGTAGTGCAGTAACTTCGTAAATAATGCCAAACAAAAGTTAAATTAAACCCGATGAAGATTGCTGGACTGATGCTGTTAGTCCGCCATGGGGCGACTATATAGAGTTTCGTAGGAACAACACTACTGGAAAAAGTTTAGGTTGTCATAGAGCTGATACTCTGTAGCCGGGTGTTTATGTGTCTAACCCAAAACACCGATCCAGGGTAAAATACCAGTAATAGCTAAGACCGACAACGATAATAATTATTATTACTTAAAAAAAATAGCATCCTGCGGGCGGCAGCCACGTATAGGGAATCGCAGTTTGTTTTTCATTTACTGCTTCTCTATAAATCTCGGCTGTGTAGATAAGTTATCACTAATAAAATACAATGAACTGGATAAAAAAGTAATTTTGAAATCCATTTTGCTGCTTTATATAAGAAATAATGACCGCCAGCAGGGCCTGAGCCGGTATTGATCATGGTTGCCAATTCCCATATATTTGTTGCCATTTTCAACAACTTTCATTGCCAGACTATGCACTTCATTACCTAACTCACTAAGCCATAGAGCCAGTTCGCCTTCAAGTCTTCCGTTTCTCTCACGCAAACGAACAAATTAGTTGTTCTAAGACTTTGCTGCTTATTTAGGCTACAGAAATTACAAAAGGTCATTGCTTCTCCTAGTGCTAGTTCGCTGAAAACTTGAACAGAAATATGAAACTTTCCGACAGTAGTGACCCTTATAAAGCAAACGGAATGGACGGTAAGCATTTTTTCGACGTTTTGTTGACGCACAGTTGTGCTTAAGGGACAAAACAAAGTGTTTGGACATTTTGCACTGCGTAGCTATGAAGAAAAGAAATTTGTCAGATACCCACACCTTAGGTATATACAATACTCTGCGCAATACGACTGTGCACGTGGACGATCTCGGGCAATTTTCTCTGCAGTCTGCGAAATCGTACAGGGGCTTTCCGTTCTTATTTACGGTTGTGTGGACGAGGATTTTAAACCTACGAAGATTATGCCAGCGAAATTTATGCGTTGCTAATTTTTTTGGCGGCACAAAAGCAAGTTTTCATTTAACGGGACGTGATATCTAGTGCGATTACGTTTAATAATTATAATTCTTACTATCGAGGGGATTTCACAACCCAATATGGATTGGTTGAGCGATGTTTAGCTCTACGCTTTAGCGCCGGGTCGCATCCCGCAACCTAAGGCTCAGAGCACTTTGCGAATGATGTGCGCTGTTCCAAGCAGAGCGCTTCTCTGGAGGGATCCTGGGTGGAGATGGCCGCAATTCAGCTCTCGCAGGGCAGTCTTGAGATTATTGGACATTGCCCCCAGAGCTCCGATGACCACTGGAACGACGTCGATTTCATCTGCCACAGTCTCTGGAGTTGGATGGTAAGGTCACGGTATTTTTCCTTCTTGTCTGTTTCCTAGTCGATGGATTCTGGAGTCAAAGGGGATTGAGACGTCGACTTCTCCCGTTTGTCGTTTACGACGATGTCCGGTCGGTTAGTGTGTAGTCTTCGGTCAGTTTCCATCCGCATGTCCCATTAGATTTGCACGGCTTCGTTTTCAATCACGGGCGTGGGCTCGTGCTCGTGCCACCTCTCACTGACCGGGAAGTTACGGATCCGCAGGAGGGTCCAGTGGAGGTGTCGGGCAACTCTATCGTGCCTGCGCTTGTACTCCTTCGCGCCAGCATTCCGCATTCGCTTATCACGTGGTTGATGGTTTCCTCCGAGTTCCTGCAACTTCTACAGGTAGTAGGGACGTTCCTCCTGTCTTACTTGTTTTGGATGTACCTGGTTCTAAGGGCTTGTTCTTTGGCTGCCAGGATAGTGCCTTCTGTTTCCCGTTTCAGCTCACTCCTCAGGAGAAAGTTCTATGGGTCGGGACTATTTTGTCCTGAACAGCTTCGAGATACTGGCCGGACATCTTCATGCTCTTCATTTGTTAGTTCGATCGAGGCATCGTCGCTGTTTGAACTGGTCAGCCGTTTTGGTCTCTTTCAGCAACTTCGCCTCGACTAAGCAGCGTGCCCACGGGTCGTCGCTCTCCCAGAAGTGTTGGGAGAGAGCGCGTTTTTCCGCTTCGACGTAGTCCTCGACGCTGATGAGGCCACGCCCCCCCCCCCCTCTCTACTGTTGAGATAAAGTCTGTCTACGCACGATCTTGGGTGCAGTGCTCGATAGATGGTCATGAGCTTCCTGGTTTTGATGTCCATGTCGGTGTAGTCCTTCTTGGTCCTGTTAATAATGCCAACAGAAAATCGGGCTACGGGGACGGCCCAGGTGTTGATGGCTTTGATGGTGTTGCCCCCATTGAGGTGTGATTTCAGAATGAGCGGGAGTAGGGTGAGGTACACCTTCCGAAAGTAATCTTTCATCGTTTTGTGGAGAATGGTGTTAAACTCCATGACACTCAGATATTTGTAACCTGTCTCCTCGATATCCTTGATAGTACCTTCTTTGATAACGATTTCCTCGGACGCAGTAACCTCTCCTCGTTCGATGTTGAGGACTCCGCATTTGCATACACCGAACTGCATCTTGATGTCTTGAGAGTACTGATGGACTATAGTAAGGAGTTGCTCAACCTGATCCTTTGATTTAGCATAGAGCTTGAGATCGTCCATGTAAAGCAGGTGGTTGAGCTTCATGGTACGACTGTAGTTGTAGCCCTGGCCGGCCTTGTTAAGGTCTCGGAGAGGGAGATCATGGTCAGGACAAAGAGTAGTGGAGATAGTGAGTCACCCTGGAAGATGCCCCGCTTAATGCTCACCCCGCCGAGGTGTTTATTGGTGCTTGTGAGCTGGGCCTTCCAGTTGGGCATGATCGTCACGATCACATAGCGGATGTTGCCGTCGATGCCGTAGATTTCCAGGCATTGGAGGATCCAGGAGTGAGGGACCATGTCGAAAGCTTTTTGTAATCAGCCCAAGCCATTCTTAGATTTTTCTTTTTGCTCTTGGTATCTTTCGTGAGGACCTTTTCGACAGCAAATGGTCCTTCGTTCCACTGGTGTTCCTGCGGCTTCCTTTCTGTTCGTCGGGTAGGAGCTTCTTTGAGTCTAGGTGTTGGTGGACTCGCTCGTAGATTATGCCCATCAGTACCTTCCACATGAGCGGGAGGCACGTTACAGAGCGGTAGTTGCTAATTTCCGCTCCCTTTGTCTTGTCCTTCTGGATTAAGATCGTCTTCTCTGTAGTTATCCAGGTGGGCACGGTTCCGCATTGCAGGTATTGGTTGAGCTGTGCAGCATTTCTGGAGTGCAGCGATGTGAAAGCTTTGATCCAGTAGCCTTGCACCATATTTGGTCCGGGTGCTTTCCAGTTCTTGGTCTTGCTCAGTTGCTTTTTGAGCTGTGGACTGGTAATTGTAAGGTCTGGATCTGCTACGACGTTCGTTTCCTTGACGTCGCGGAGCCATTCTGAGACGTTGTTGTGCCGTACCTCTTTGCTCCAGATGTCATTCCAGAATCGGATGCACTGTTCTGCGTTGGGTGAGTCAGAGCTTGTCTCTTCTCCTCTAAGGGTTTGATAGAGGCGTTTCTGGTTGGCGTTGAATAGCTGGTTTTGATGAAATCCAGCTACTCTGGCCTCGAAGCGTCTAACTTTGCTCCTTTTAGCAGATAGCCGCTGCTTCAAGGTATCTTCTAAGTTGGTTAGGCCAACTTCGAGGCATCGGTACCTCGATTCGAGCAGAGTCTTCTACTCGTCGTGGAGATTCCCTCTGCGCGATTCGGAGATCCAGCTGAGATGTTTCCTGATCTGAGCAATGTTCTTCTCGAGGCGGTGCTTCCAAGGAGGATCCTTTTTCCGCTGGGTCCGTTGCGGTCGGGGTTGTATCTCAAGTATCCTCACTGCGAGGTCTGCTCCAGCTTTGATGAGAGCGTTTGTCTCAGTGATGTTGTTCGTGTGGACTTTACCAATCACCGAGTTGACGCGGAAAGCAGCTGCTCGAATCTTCGGTTCCGGTAGGTGTCGTAGGCTGGAATGACGTTTTGGCGTCGTTTCTACGCTGAAGTTCGGGAGTAAGTCCCGCAGCTCCAGCAAGTCACTCCGTTGCTGGTCGGATAGATCAGGCTCTGTCTCTTCGTCCATCGAGTCGCTCAGGCTCATATCGTAGGCCGGTAAGTGCCGAGGCCCACGTGGTGGCGATTGGTTGGAGTCGTCAGAGTCGATCTTAAGTGGACCATAGTTCGACAGGAGAGCATCACTGAGTTCCTGGTCAGTGTGACCTGGCGTTGTTTCTACGCTGGAGTTCCGGAGTGAGTCCCTTGGCTCCAGCGAGTCACATCGCTGCTGGTCATTATTATTATTGTTGCTTTTTCTCATTACAAAACGAGTTTCTCATTACCAGATTTAGCCCAATCTGGTTATAAAAGACGCCATTTGGCAACCCTGGAGTAAATTTAGCAGCTCCGATGATGTCCAAGTGCACCACCACCAATTCTGCAAGTTCTTGTCTCTCACACATTACTGTTTTTATACTCTGCGCTGATTTTTAAATCATCTGGCCTGAGTGCCAGCCACTAAGGCGGCAAAGGAATCCCTTTGTGTAAAGTTAAATATTTGAATTCATCCGTCCTCTGTTACGAGCAACTACAACACCAAAAAACTCCCAAATTTATGTCAGTCTTTAAGGCCAATGCAGCTAATAATCCTTGGTCACTCAATTTCTTTAAGAATTCTTATTATTTTCTTTTGTAGTTTTTTTTACTTCACATACTTCACTGTTCCTATTGCCAGATCGCGCAGAGGGTCCTCCTTGCATGATTTCTTCGATCATGACATCTCACGTGTCACTTCCGTATTCCATTTCAGGTCGAAACAGTCTTCTGTTGTTAGGAGTTTCTCTTTAGGAACACCTTTGCAGTGGTTAGAGAGACTTATACTAACATATCTAATGACATTATAAGAAAGAATTGAGCTAGGTAGATATCGTTAATAATAATGGCGACCTATCGCCCCCTGCAGCACAGCTACAAGAAAAGAAATAAAAGCCATCACCAAATCAGAAATGTTTTGATGACTAATCGATATTATCCGATGCCGCCTTTTATACAGATATCGGCCAAATGAAGGTGCTCCTCTGATAGAACGAGAAAGGCAGAATATTTGTCCCCGCGGCGCTTCGTTGCAGTTGTTACCTTCTCGTAGCCCAGAGAGTGCGGTACTTGTATGTCAGGGTCGAGAAATAGAAGTGAATCAATAGAGTTTTTGCTAGAGGGACATTTATAAGAAGTTTCAATGACGGCTGTAATTTGAGCAAGTTTGTACTGAGCATCCGTGCATTGTGTATCAGTGTACTGCGCACGCATGTATTTTGCGTCAGTGTACTGGCCATCCAGGTCCATGCATTGAGCAATCGAGCCTACTTGCAGAAATTGCGAATATTCTGGTATAGGACAAACAGCAGATATTTCCTCATACTCTCCACTAGAAAAGGTTGGAACACAGCTCGTGGTGTCAAAGTTAGGGCGCGTTTACGTCTTCTTCCCGTTCTTTTATTGGCGAAGCAATGATCTCATCAATTGTCCCGAGTTGACTCATAACTGATGCCGCTCTCAATCAGAAGACTTTTTATGAGTTCTTCGCAGAGTTCCTCTAATGAACGACACATAAAGACGAATGTCAGTTCGCTCGGCGAGATTGAAGAGGGACACTTTTGCCGGTGTCAGACGCCTTCAATAATATCGCTAATAAAAAGCGAATGAGACCAACCTTTTCCTTGCACGTTGCAAGTCGCGCTTTTATTGTGGCTTGTTTTGACGACAAGTGAGTGCGCTTATTGGCTCTGTGTTTGCTCGTGAAAAGACAAGAATTTTCGAGCGCGTCCTGATTTGGATGTCATGAAAGGAAGTGCTGAAGTAACGACACCGCGAGCAGACTTCAGCGCTTAAAAGATATTTAACATCGAGACTGAGGCATCCGCAATGCGCAAAACGCGACTCGGTTACCCGTCTCCTATGTGGATAATATAACTCAAATCTGAATTTACTAAAGGTAGGGTATGTCATTGCAGAGTCACGAGGTTTCCTAACTTAATTATTTAATAGTAGTTCTATATATTTCTTCTTTGTCTGTGCTGGGTGTGGAATACTTATTACTGTGCTCTCTAACATAGTACTAGTCTTGGGGTCTCACGAACCCTGAAAGAGGTAACCACGGCAGCAGCAGGCCATGCGTACTTGACTGGTATACTAAAGAAGCCGAGATTGAGCGACGAGCCAGCCGAGCGGTCTTTGTGGCACCCGGCGTGCTGAGTCAGCAAACTTGCTTGGTATGCACAGCTACGTGGGAGCACTTATCTTCCAATGAATGGGAGGGTGAGGAAGTCGCCGGTCGTTGAACCTTCCGCTACGGCTCCAGAGTTCTTAACGAACCCTGATAGGCTGCAACTGTACTTACTCCTCTGGGGCCAGTTGACATATATCTGCAGCACGAACCAGTCCGTCTGAGTTTCCCACTGGAGGGTGCAGTCAAAGTTGGCTTTACCTTCCCTATTTCTGAAGTGTAACGTTATGCCCTGTAAGAATCATTTCAGATTTTCTTGTCTTGGAATGCTCGCCACTGCCTGCTCTTCGTGACGATTTTGCTCCCTGCCTTTTTTTCTTACTCCTCCTGTCAGTCTTCTAATGCTTTTCCTCACCTCCTTTTCGACTTGTTTCCAGATTAGCTTCAATTTATCCCTGACCATCAGTTTTGAGCCTTAGTTTTTCTTCTTTGGATCGAACTTCAGGCGCTGATCAAAATTTATTTCTCTTGACACGGCCTCGAACGACATCCTGTGGACCAACGTTGAGTCTGAGCCGTCTTAACCAATGCTCCTGAAGAAAGTTTCGGACACGTTAAGCTAATTAGATTAGCCTATTTCGATGGAACTGCAACGTTTCGATGGAACACAACGTTCGAGGCGCAATCAGTGCAAGTTTACGTCACTAAGGTTATTCAGTAACGGCGGAACCTGGTTGTATTTCACTTTTTCAACTCTGTGTTGACATGCGGAATTTATTACAGGGATCCGTGTTTGGCTTTGTGGATCAACGCTTCGTGTGTTTATTTCGTGTCCGCTTTGAAGGAAATAGGCGAAAAAAAGCAAGATTTTAGATTTTGTAATTCAGTTACGTTTTCGTAGAAATCGATGATCAGCTTGCAGAAGATGGTGAAAATTGGATCCTTATCTCTTCATCTGGATGCACTTCTTGCTTGAAACACTTCTTGAAATCGGGACAATGTATGCAGCTTCTGGAGTCCGATTGTATAAGTTTTTTCTCTCAGGTCACGACGTATAAATTCGGCAAATAATCAACGGGGGACTCACGAGGTGATGATTTTCACGGGCAGTAGACAATTATTTCTTCTACCTTACTGTCTTTCTTATTAAATTTAACGATGTGGCGTTCTCTTCAAGTATTTCTCGGGCACTGGGCAGTAGACAACTAGTTCTTCTAGCTTACTGCCTTTCTCATGAGAGTGCATAATTCTCTTCAGGGGCCGAAATTTGAGCACTTCAGAACAGAGAGTTAAGTATGGAAGACGGTATTGTAAATACGGCGCACTAACATTGCATATAAGCTGACTGGAGGGGCATTTGGGTTTATTGCAGTGATTTACTTTAGAAGACGCACGTTTAATTAAGAAAGAGGGCAGGGAACATAAAAGAAAAACGAAACCACTACAGTCTCAGTAACGAAGACGTGCTATCATTGGAGAGATGAAGCGCTTATGGGGTGCAGTGACCAGAAAGACTTGAAGCAGATGGGTTACAGAAAGAAATATGAGTTGCTAATAAGCGGAAACGGCAAGTGAAAGACGAGAGCAAACGTATCGATTACTGCGTGAATTTTTTCACGCACGGGTCCACTATAGTAATGATAATAAAGGAAAAAAATCTTCGGGAAGCACACGAGCTGCAGCTGAGGCCCATTCCTTTACATTAGAGATTCTTAGGTGCCACACTTGTCAGTTCAGTCGGTGTTTTCAACTCTGTGTTGACATGCGGAATTTATTACAGGGATCCGTGTTTAGCTTTGCAGATCAACAATCGCGTTCAAATCGACCGTGATTAAAGTTTGAGTTATTCTTAAGCGTTTCGCAGGTCGTGGGGTTTCATAGCGCTTCGTATGGCCGCTGCCCATTTTTTTGACATTCGAAAGGGTAATTGTAATAGTACTAACGCAATATTTCTATAAGAATTTGCGTAATCGTTCGCTAAGTAAATTGTCATTGGTTAAACCGTCTTTACTAGCAAGCACGATGTAACAGGCTACCACCCTATTTCTAATCAAATAATAATAGGTAGTCTTATTTTTAATATACCATAGCTGCTTGTTTTATGCAGCATTTTATTCATGTTCGAAATTTTTGGTTCCAGGGTCGATATATGTGCTCTTCAATCTGTTTAGTTTAATATACTGGCTGCTCTTATGTATTCTTTTGTAAGCTTTTTACCCATAGATGCTGTGTATTTCAATGAATTATGATACGTTTTGTACAGTAATTCTTTCAAGGCTTACGACAATAGATGTAAAGTTTTATGTAATTATGTGGATTAAACGATATTAGCGATGAACTTCAACTATAATTTTCATTTACAGTGTCTGTTCTCATGTGTCTGTCTGTTTTTTTGTTTCTTTCCTTGTTTCCTTGTCTGTCTCACTGTCTGTATGCCTATTCGTTTCAGCAGCACACTCCTTCCTTCCGTAGATGACATGAAAAAAAAAAAAATTGTATGCGAGCAATGAAGCACCACCGCTAAAGTTAATTAAATACCCTGCCGCCTATCATGCTTAGACCATAACAATTCGGTACAGTGATTTTTTTCTTTTTTGCGCTCGAACGATGGCTGCTTCGTCAAAAGATTAAAGCAAGCTGAAAAAAAAATTGTGGCGCTACTGCGCCTTGAAAAATTGCTTCTGCTGTGCTTCGTTGATCATCGCCTCAATTTGTGTCGTCATCTGAGAACAAATATGGTTTTAGTATTTGAAGAAAGTTTTGAAAGTCAGAGTTTATGGCAGCGCTCAAAGAAGCTGATTGCGTGATTATTTCGATTTCGACGTTGGCTGAAGTGCACTCATTTAAAAGGATAAACGAATTCCAGCTTTGGCTGTGTTCTGCTGCTTGGTCTACTTTTCGCTCATTGATCTCCATCCAAGCACGAGCCTATTTCGTTAAAGAGCGCGACGCTAAATGTACCAATATAGAAATAGGTAAACACACGATACTTTTTATGATGTTGTCTTGATTGGTTCTGATCAAAATTCTCGTTGCCTCTTTTTTTTTTGTAGAAACTCTGACGGTAGCAAGTAGAAAACCTGCAACAATAATTTGTTACACTTTTTGTGCAGTGAGAGGAACTTAAACCAACTGATGCGCGTAGACAGCAAAAACTAACATTTCCAAAACATAATCGTCTTTTGTAAATTCCCTGAGAACTTTAGCGAATAAATTTTTGTTTTTCATCGACACTGAACCCCGTATCGTTAGTATGGGTGAGCGAAAGCACTGAAAGTTTACGAAATTCTCATTACACGGAAGTGACTGGAACCTGCTATATAATTTTTAAAAAAAGATTGTGCTCCCATTGTGCTGTGAGAAATTAGTAAGCATTATAAAGGTCACAGGGCACGTCACAGCAATGCTAACTTCGGTAGCAACTGCTGCACAACTGCTGCTGCTTCACTGTTGCTTTGCAGCTGTACCGCAGCTGCATTTGCACCATGGAAATTTTTTGGCCTGCAGCTCCCGTCGCATCTGCTGCACACGTGCTGCTGCTTTCCCTGTGGCCCCGGCAGCAATTGCCGCAGAGCTGCTGCTGCATTTGCAGCAGTGAGGTTCTCTTGGCCTGTAGCCCCAGCACCAATTGCTGCACCACAGCCGCTGCCGCCTTTGCAGTATGGATTAAATTGCTGGTACGCTTGTTAGGTCCGCCATGAAAAGAAAAAATGAGCTGGCTTTACATGCAGTGCAATAGCTGGAGTAACGATAACGGTTACGAGAGTCATGACGGGCTCGAAGGATTTAAAAAATGCACGCTTTGCGAACCGCCAAAGCTTCCAGTCCGTAGAGTTGATGATGGCGGGCGTAGTGTGCAGTGAAATATGGCGCAGTAAACAGCGCGCACCTTCAAAAGCGGCTGGCAAAAACTAATGCAGTGTTGCGTCAGAACACGAGCCTCAAGCTGGCTGATTCTGGTGTTGCAGCGGTAAAAATTAATATGCAGTATTGCGTGGTAACACGGGAGTGAAGCTTGTTTTTTCTAGCATTTAGTATTGTCCAAAGATGCATGTTGTTTACCTCAGATACCCTAGAAGGTCTTCGGACGAAGCCCAGGTGGTATTTTGCAATCCACCCGCTGTGTGAAAAGGTGATACTGCAGGAGTGCCCAGCGAGAGGGCCAACAGCGAAATATTCCCATCGAAGTGATAAGAAGTTAGAAGTGACAGACTCTCATATACGAGTACGGGCAATCGCGCCTGTCGGCCAAACAGGTGAATTCTCGCGGCGCTTGAATAGCTGAGTCGGCATTTCGGGCGTTTAGAGGCTATTGTGGAGGTACTGACTCGAACCAGAAATGAGAAGGATTTGGGCGGTCGCAGTTGCCGCATCAGCCCTCCGTCCCTAGTGGCATAGTTCTGATAATCTGTTTCGACCGCAGCAGGCATATTTCTGCACCACGAACCAGTGCGTGCAGATCTTCCAGTTGGAGTGTGCCGTCAAGTTGATTATAGCTTTACATTTACAATACGTAAGCGGTTACAGCTGGTTTGTATGACATTTTTATTAAGTATGCGTCCAGTAACATTTTGAACGTCGCCGCTTCAGTGCTAGCTGCATTTTGAATATTACGGGACATTTTTTAACAGTATTGCTCCTTGAACAGTGAAGCCATTAGATTTCTTCTTTACAACTGCATCGCACTTGCATCTGTTGTTATCACAATGCCTAGTTGCGAGGCTTATCCGGTTGGGGCTTCGGAGAGGGGTGGGGGAGTGGAAGGAGATAGTCAAAGGAAGGGTGGAACACGTCAAGGAGGTCTTCCCAGAGTTACAAAGGGGTAATGGTCGTTGGGAGCGAGGCAGTTTGCTCCTGCGCCCGGGAAAGCGGTCATAAAGGAGAAGCGACGAGCCCAATTCTGTGCCTGTAGGAGGGAGGGCCACATAATGCCCCAACCACAACTGCGAGAGCACGGTACAAAATGGGCGAGGTAATTTTTCCTCGGTTGGGAAGATGGAAAGGGTGCCAATCACCTTGTTCGCCTTTAGACTAGCGATGGTAGATTCCGCTACCTCCCTGTGAGCAAACGCCATGGCATCCGACAGAGAGGCAGCCGGGACGACGCTGCCATCAAGCAAGTGTGATATCTATGGCAGGCATTTGGATGGAAGAGTGCGTTTGATGCGACGCTCTCCATTACCCGCGATGGCCATATTATGGGCTGGGTGGCCGGAGACTAAGGCTTGATAAAGCTACTGCCTCTTACGAGATCAGAGGACTCCCTAACCGGAAGCAACTGGTTCTCCTGATGGAGATGGTTGTAAAATGATACGGTGGGCGCGTGGCCAAGCGCTGGGCCGAGTTTAAGACAGCTTGCAGTTTCTACACTGGAAAAGCGGAAGTGATAATGGACAGATTAAAGGGTTTGTGAACCAAGCACATTCAGTAGTTGTTAGCTAATTCAACTAATGGAATTTCGGGATTGAAGTTTTTACTCTAAAATTTTTTTATCGGTGACATTATACTTCAGCAATTTCTTTTTGGTCTTCAACGTAGAGCCTAATCCTATCATAAGCGGTTCCATTTTAGTTTTCCCCATGACAAGTGAGAGGCATAAGTGAACAATTAACTGCTATTTCTTTTTTTTTAGATGGCTTGCTTAAAGTTCTGTTTTTTCATTATCTTTTTCTTTCAATTTTTCTTAGTAGTACTTTTACGAGTTTTTCTCCTCACTGGACTAAGGGACTTAAAAGGTCAGTGCGTAAAAACTCTTTTCGAAAAAAAAAATATCTCGAGCATAATTCCAAGTCCGTTTGACTTATTAAAAGTGCGTCCCACTTTAGTTTTTGCAACTCAGCACTCTGCAGTTTTGGCGGACAACTCCCCGTCATGTTCATGAATGTATCTGGTAAATAGAAAGCAACTCCAAGCTGTGTGTGGAGGCACATCGAACGTACATGCCGGTCGGAGCAGGTAAAACTATCATAAAGGAGACCTCTGGGGTGGTCAAAGATTCTCTACAGCAATAGACGTATTTTCTTTCGGTATAAAAAAAGAGTAGCAAAAAGTCGCCCCTGACAGGTTTGTGAGCGTTCTCTGTTCGGACTCTAACTAGTCTGTGAGAATATAATAGTTAACAGAATGTTCTCACGTGACCAAAACAATGCTATACGTGACTGTCGCCACAAGTTACCGCCAATCATGACCACGATCATGTCGACTGTTCTAATAGGCGGCAACAGACCGTGACGTCACATGTGGCTTTGCTTAGATGACGAAAGAGTACAGTGTCTATCTCTTCATTTTTATTACTACATACCGCAGTAGCGGTATAAAGGTGGTGCTGTAAAGGTGACAGTGTAGAGCGGGGCAGGTGTGGGCCTCTGCCTGGTGAGCAATGACAATTCGAGTGCCAGTGCTTGTCAGACGCTAGTCATGGAGGTGATGCTATATATGATGCCGACTGTGGTATCTGCGAGGATCCTAGTCAGGAGTGTTGAAGCAATAGTACAGTGTCGGTAAAAAAAAAATCTTTACACTTTATTGGCAAGAAAAAAGTTTACACGAGAAATGTGAGTTAGTATTTCGTTTGCCCTACCCGACATAATAAAGCGAGAAGATGTTAGTGTGAATTAGAGCCCGGACATTAAGCAACAACGGTTTAAGCGCTTTAAGCAGTAAAAAAAGCAAGAATAGCATCCAAAATAAGCGATTATGTTGACGAATACAAGCATTGTACATTAGGCGGGAAAAACACAAAGCAAAATAAGCATGAACATTTTCCTATTATAAGCGCTTGAAAGAAAAAAGGATATCATTTCGAACATTTTTGGAGCTATGTCAATACGGAAAAAAACTCTAAGCGGGAATTATTCGGGGCATAGACCTTCGGCGCTACGCTCTAGGTAACAAAAAGTAACATCCATCATGGAATTATTTTTTTCCCACTGCATGCCTCTGATAGTTTCGGTAAAGGAATAAAAAAATTAAAATTATTTGTAAAATAAGGAACAGTTGCGAAAGTCAGTTAGAAATTGTAAGAGAATTTCAGTCCTTAAAAAAACTCGTCTACATAAGGTAGCTTGAAAAAACGTTTGTTAGTTTGTTGGGAAAAAGGAGCTCTTCATGTGAAAAGCTACAGAAGCCACACCATCTCACTTTTTTTTCTGCAGATTTCAGTCGCAACGTAAAGTGCAAGGCGTGTCTATAGGCGTCTTTTTGTGACCCCCTTGCCCTCAGGGGCATATTGTGGCGGGCTCTTTCCCTGCCACAATATGTTTGGGCATCACGCACCCAAGGGTCCCGAGTGCCTTCTCCGCAGGGGATGTAGCATCTGG
>LQNS02278094.1:58173624-58197298 GCA_001587735.2 Parhyale hawaiensis | reverse complement strand
TTAACTGAGATTGACTACATTAATAGAATATGAAAAATTTGTTGAGTTTTGAATAAAATTCTGGGACTTGCAAGTCCAATACAAACAAATAATATGAAGAGAAATTCACTGTTGAATCGCCTGAGTTGCGGCTACGGTGGTTAAACTGGAATATAATAATAATAATAATCTTAATTCTCTTCCTCTCTGTTTTTTTCTATTCCTGCCGTCTTTATGTACACAGCAAAATAATTGTAGGTACGAGATAAATAACATTTCTTCTTCTACCATTGGTGGAAAGCCACTATTTATAAAACGTGAGTGATATCTGAACACAAGAGTCGAAGCATGTATAAGGATCGTGGCGAAGATCCAACCTTTTATGTAAGACTAAAAATGAAATAAGCTGACTATTTCTTTTTTGCTGTTATATATCTGTGACTACGAGCCGATAATGCATTGAATCATATCATAAAGCAGATTTGCAAATAAATTTTAAGCTTGACTTCACACTCTCCTGTCGTTTCTATCATAAACGGGCACGATTCACAATTGCATACGTAATAACTTTTCTTCTTATTACAAATTTTACCTATCATGTATGACGTGTGTGTTAGTTGAGATTAGCAGAAATATACTTACAATATGGCAAACGCGGTTCTAGGTTGTTTCGCCGGAAATAGGTTTGCCGAAAACAGTTTTGTCGCACGACATTTTCACCGCACGACAGCTTCGCAGAATTATTACATCCTTCGGAGGACGGAGTAATATTATTGAAGCTTTCCTTAGCTAACCTAACGCAACCCAACGAAGGATTAGTCAGCACTGGTCCGGACTTTGCAATTTTTTTTTTCTGGAAATCAATCCGTCTTTCACCTAGCTTTACCTTATACTCTTTTTACCTCTCATGAGGCATATTATTAGGCTACATAGTTTCATCCATCTTATGTTATGGAGAGTGGCATACCCAGGGTACTAGAGTAGGCTACCTACCTTAGCCATTCGCTAGGCCTTCGGGACGTCTGTCTTTCTTTCCACTTTGTTTTCTTCAATTTTCATTTTCTTACTGCTGATCTTTTGTCCTGTTCTTCCTCTTCTTTTGCCGACTTGCCTTTCCCATGTGTATTGATCCTGTGTGAGAACACCCTCGTGCATGGGTTCCATGTGTCTAGCGACATACCGTTATGTCCCATCTTTCTTTCTTTCTTTCTTTCTTTCTTTCTTTCTTTCTTTCTTTCTTTCTTTCTTTCTTTCTCTGTGACATCGTCTTCGTGCGGAAACGGAGGCTTAAACCTCTGGCCATAACTGATATACTTTTACCTAATTGACCTACTGCTTCTTGCGGGAATTTTTCTGATGCAATAAGTAGTTCAGACTAAGGTAACCTAATCTAACCTAGCCAAACCACACCGGTCCTAACCTAATTTAAACTCACCGAACTTAACCTAACTAAATCTAATCGAACTAACCCTGATCTAGCATAGGCTTACCTAAGCTAGCCTAACGTAACCTCACCTTACTTCACTATAGCTGAACCAAGATATTATAACACAAGGTGATAAATCTAAATACTGGCTGAGAATTGCCATCAAGGAAAACCATTTAATCGCATATCTGTAAATTATGTGTTAACAGGGCTACATGCAATACAAATGACAGGATCGCTGTAGCTATACAAGGTAGAGGTTAAAACAAAGAGAGTTCAAAACAAAGAAACCTAGGTGGCAGCGTCAATGCCTATCGTCATAGAGAGGGGAAATGTACATAATATAATGATTGTCGGCGAATGTGTTTTCAGCAAAACTACCGATCACCGGCGATAGCCACTTAATTATTATCTATATTTAATGGTCATAATAGTTTCAGACAAAATACAAACTACTTCGTGCCGTTTTCCTTGCATGTATGAGAATGTTTTCACGCGATTCTTGATGGCTGTAAAGCTGCATGTGAAGGCGAGCTGATATAGCGCGCCGTAAGTGTGATGGTTAGGCAGATTCCTCTATGTTTTACAGTCTCGCGCATGATGCGTATCGCGTATTGTACTATGTACGCTAATACAGCAAACTTCCATCTTTCTCATTGCTCATTTATACTAAAGCGAGTGAAGCTTAGGAGTACAAAAAAGAATTATAGTACACCTATCCTTAAAAATTTAATATACTGCACGAACGTTCATACCAATATCTATTTTTCATTATCTATTTTACTGACGCTAGTGCTTGATACAATGCGTGTAGGACGCGCTCTGACATGGCAGCCACAGCACAAAAACGCTGTACAAAACCTTCACACAAAACGTGTATTCTTCAAGATCGCAGCCGCCAAAGACGCATGTTGCCTGTATTCTATAAGCGTTCTTTATTGACTAGGATGAATGACTGTTTCCGATGTATTGACAGGGCAACAAAAGCCTGCTGCTCTCAATAAAAGTTCCTTTTTTTCGCATTCAACGCATTTGCAGAATTCCTCGCCGAATAATCCGGGGAAATATATGAGGTCTCGTTGCTTATAGAAGAGCTACATTTTTTTCCTCTGCGGAGTTTGACGTGAAAGATCATCTGATTGAGGAGCGTTGCTAGGATGCGGCTGCTGCAGCTGTTTGTACTTACATGTTACGCTTGTGTAACATGTACAGAGAAAAGTATTTACATATTTTATATTTGAAGTTTCGAACATGCCCACGCCTCTGGTTCTTCCCTGTATTAGCGTAGGAAGTTTGATTTAATACCTTGAAGTATATCTGCTTGCGTGGTTTACATTTGTTAACATATCTCTAATATAGATATGTGTGTTCACTTGTTCAGTGATGACCATCGTTGACAGTTGGTATTTTACATTTCACCGAAAATCAGGGTTTATCGTTCTATATGTAGTTATTATCGTGTACGCCAGCAGAAATCATACAGCATGTGTACCTCAGCCGGCAGCCGTCACATAATCCTTGCTTCGACTACTTAAACGTCACTTAAATGTTCAATTAACCATTTAACGCCCAGGGAGACTACTTTATCATATGTATTTCAAATAAGCTAGTATCACGAATATTACATCTTACTTGACACAGCTTGAATTTCTTAGAACGGCGTTTTCAAGGTCATCTCCGCTTATCCGCTTATTGTAACACAGTTTATGTCCTTCATTGGAAAGCGACCTAGGTCGCTTTTCAAGTCTTGAGGCTGAAAAGCTTATCCAAGCTGTTTGCGGTTTTCTTCCTCTAATGTGTCTGTGTGTCTGCATTGGAGTCACCAGAGGCTTCTGTATCCACCGTGATGTTGAGTTAGAGGCCCTTGCACACGGTAATCTTTTGCCCTAACTTCGTATACTGCCCACAGTTCGCATGCTCTGTAGTGCCTACGTAACACGAGAACAGTGCCTAAGCTAAGTTAGGGCTCGTTTAAATGTTGAAAACATCTACATCTACAAAGCCAACTGATACGAGTGCATACGTTTTTCACATATTCAGGTAGAAACACATTTGTATTCCCATGAACGGAACGCAACAATCGCATGCTGTGAAGTATGAGTATGGAACAAGCGACCAACTTCTGCAGCGGGTTTAAAAGAGGTACATTCAAATCAGTCTTTTTATTCCTGTGTCATCAACACGTCACGCGCATGACTCCACCTCGAATCAATCGCTGCACTAGCATTGGTCAAAAGATCGCACAGCTTGAAGTGTGCCTCCAATCGACATCGCCGCACGTCATTTACCAATGACGTCACCAGCGGGACAAAGCTAAAGGTCTGGCATTCGTTTGCTTAGTGGCTAATATCCTCCTTACAAATGAAACTCTTTCCTGTAGCTTTACCATGGTGCCCACCTCCAGTGCTTAATCTTCACGCTGTGTCAAATAATTCCGTGTGTGTTCCCTCACTTTGTCATCGAACTCCTCGTCTATAAAAAATATGATGGTCATGATTCGCGCGCAGAGTTCTCTAGATATGGTTCCGTAGCTAAAAGCGGATAATAACTACGGTGATAACATTTATATTTGTCGACAGTAACTACTAGTTGTGACAAACTACTAGAGTACTTGGCTTAACCCTCTTAGCTAAAATAGTTTAGTGCCCAATTTTGACATTTGTCACGGGGAAATTTTGATAGTTGCGTGGTCACTCACTCATGCATAGCTCCGCGCTTTTTTCGGGAGTGACATTTCATACCTCATGGACTGCTCAAAGTTTCCCCAAGGAATACAATCCATTAAACATACAAGCAACTTTACTTTGCTATCTATGCTCACATTTTGCATTGGTTAGAAATACTGTAAAGTCCAGGCAGACCATAAAGTTTTTCGTGCACCCTCGTTTAAATCCTTTTCTTTTCATGCATATTTCTTCTTATTAGCAGCAAAGGACGCGCGAACTAGTGCCATAATAAGAGTCATGTTTATATCCTTTTCTTCGACGTTCTCAGGTCCTCATTATCGAGGAAAGTCTCCTTTGTAGACAAAAATCTTCATCTGCGCCTTCAGGTCACAGCGACTCCATCTCCAATTTTAATCAGCACGGAACGTTTATTTCGCTCTAACTACGGAGGTGTTTTTGTGTCCCTTATTTCACATTTCTGTAAAATGGTGGCTGCAAAATACAGAGCTTTCTTGGTTCCTTTCTGCATCAGTCCGTGGCAGTGATATTTTGCAGTTGAAAAGAAGTGTCGAGCGAAGCTTTCTTCCATAATGTCGAGACAGGTGTCGAATATAAATATTTTCGCTAGGCATTGTTATGATGTAGAGAATGTTAATGCCAGCACTGATTTGAGCAGGCGCAGGTGGACGGAGTAAATTTGTTGTGTAGTTCTCTTAAATTTGCAGTCTTCCTACTTGTATTCTTAAAATTAGTTTTGGTTTTTCAGTTATGTAACACATGCTCTTTGGGCGTTGTTATCGATAAATTTAAAGGGGAGGTATCACGGTTTTTTGACAAGCCCACGAAACTGGTACGCTGAAGATAGTTTGATGAAATAATGATGACAACAATTGGTAAACAGTTTGTAAAAAATTTGCATTATGTAAATATCCATGTTTGAAGTTAAAGTTGAGGTGTACATGCAAAAACGGGATACCCATGGCGTCACTGTGACGCCGTCAACAGAAACACTCTGCGTTCGCTCAGAAACAAAATCGCAAATGATTGACAGAACCCTACCACCCACACCATAAGACTCAAGCTTGTACAATAAACCCTTGTGGTTGACCCTGCCAAACGCCGCGCTAAAGTCCAACTGTACAAGGCGTGCCTTAAGCCCACAATCCAGCGCAGACTGTAAATGCTGTGACACCGACAACAGTGAGTCACAACAACCTAAACCAGTTCCGTACGAAAACTAACCGGCAGGTAGCAAACCCATCACCTCAGCAAAACGGTCAAGATTATAAGCTACCAATTTCTCGAACACGTTCGACAAAATTGCCGTCAGCGTAATGAGTCGGTAGTTGGCTACATGGGGCGACACTGGATCTTTGGGAATAGGTATAATATTCTCAGTACGCCAACAACGGGGAAAATTACCTAGCCTTAGCGGGCGCAGGAAGATCACTGCTAGCTTAGGGGCAAGAACGCCAGCAAGCTGCTTATAAAACAGAGGAAACATGCCCACCGAGTCCACACCTCCATAAGGATCAAGTCCCTCAAGCAGAGCAGCACCATGATTGTAGTAGATCTGAATGCCAATGAAGTTAAACGAGGTTCTGGGTGACATCCATGGGTTATGACGACACGTCTCTGCTCTGCTTTCCGTCAAAGTGAGTCCACAAGAACTCCGTCCTAGCCAAGAGATCATCAATGATACCCCCACCGGGACCAAAAAGGGGGCGGCAAAGAAGGTTCAGCCCAAAAACTGAACCCTTTAGCTCACTCCACCAACGATGTGGATGTTCAATACTCAACAACGATTCCCTGGAACGCTGCCTCTGACGATGCTGTGCCCTCTCACTAACACGCTTAGTCTCGGTCCTACAATCAACATAGGTCAATCACAACGTGCGGTCACGCGAACGCCGCCATGCCCGATAAGCCGCTTATTTAGCTTCGAAAGTCAACCGACACTGGTCGTCAAACCATGGTTTGTCCTGAGGCCTCACAAGAATCGTCTTTTTAGGGACAAACTTCTCCAAACCAGACACATTCAAGTCATAAAGCATAGAGATGGGATCATAATTGCAGATAATCTGCCGCCAAGGTAACGCCCTTACTGCTCCAGTAATAGCCTTCCTGTTAGCCCTGCTCTTAACAAACACCACTCTCCTGGTGTCTACTGCAGGAACCCTCTGATTCAGGTCCAGGGACATAATAAGTTGCGAATGGTCAGTGGTACCAATGAGGGGAGCCCAACTGACAGTCATCAAGTCCGGGACATCAGTCATAACAAGTTCGAGATAGTTACCAGCATCATGCGTGGACCCACGAACTAGCTGCACACAACTAGATAACGTGCAAAAGTCGAACGCAGCCACACCATGACCATCAGTCGGTGATACAGATCCCAACAAGTCCCTGTGGTGTGCATTGACATCTCCCACAAAAACAAACGCTGATATAGGATCCGTACTCTGGATCCATGCCATCGCCGTCAGCAAACAGCCATACAAAGAATCATCGGTTGTGGGGCTCCGACATAAGGAGAATAAATAAAAATTATTCAAACAGCCACGCACCCTCACAACGACGAACTCATGAGAGGCACATTCATGTACTGCTTTCCGGTACCCGCAGAAACCCCTCCGGACATAGACGTCCATGCCCCGGAATCCAGCCCCCGATCCCCATGGCCTGCGAAAAGGTGACCGAAAACCTGCCGAGACAAGCTCCGTGTCGTGCCTCCGACTCGTCACCATTGTGTCGGAACAGCACAGGCCAGCAACACCACGGGACACGAAGCCAAGCTCCGGAGGTTCGCATGCTGTCCTCTGATATTGCAATAAAGGACACGGCTCCTCCGAGCGATACCCGGTCCCGGGTTACTCTCCACGTCACCAGAAAGCATGAGAGAAACGAAGATAAACGCGAAAATACACAGAAATGTACAGAAAAATACAGAAGTAAACGGAAATGTACAGATATATGCAGATATATACAGAGTAAAAGAAATAAATCCCAAACACAAAAGAAAGCAGTGGTAGAAGTCCGGTCCACTCGGCAAAGCTGCGTACCGAGTAAGGCTAACACAACCCCCAGATTTACCAGGTTATGGAGGACGACAGTCACGGTGGACATGTGGTTGCCTCCACCAACCTCCCATGGCCCTGCCGCTCATAGCACTGGATTAGCACAGAAGAAGAGGAAAAAATAGAAGAAAGGAGAAAAAAGAGCCTTGATTGTGCCATCGAAAGGTAGGGAGAGGAGCTGACTGTGGAATGCCGGACACACGGCTATGGCAACAGCCAGGTGATATCCTTTCTGGTTGCCGTTGGCTCCATGGAGCTCATCCGCCTTTCATAAACATTTCCTTGCAAGCAGTTTCACAACCCCACCTTCTTCAGACTCATACGCCTGCTGAGCAGCAGCCGGTGGGCAAAGAGAAGGGATTCAAGTTTAGTCGCTTGGAATCGACCCTGCGTCGGTCGCCTCTTACGCCACCTGCAGGACGGGAGTAGAATTCAAAACCCCCACTCCAGTGTGTTTTATGATTTTAGTTTATCAATTTTATCATTAACTTAACTATGACAGGTGTAAAAGAATCGGACGAGATTCATTTTAGGCATTTATAGAGAGATGGAGATTGTCAGTAACATTCTATAAGAAGTACGTTACGTAATGTTCTGCCAACAGGAAATTTTGATGCACTAATCATTGCTCTCGTTTGCCAACCTTAAACATAAAGCAGAAGAAAGTCGTTGAAGGGATATGTTATTACTGTGCAGTCAACTATGAATACAATAGAGACAAAAGAGTCAAAATTATTTAAATAAATATGATGGGTGCAATAAAAAACCTCGATAAGCAAGAGAAATAGCTAGCGCTGTTGAGGTAGCGTGAGCTTCGAGCCCACGCTATATAAGAACTATCGTAATGACGGTGTCTGAACACGCAGGTTGGCCTAGGTGCATTTTTTCTGGAAACGAACAATTACCTAAAACTTAGGATTGTGCATGTTTATGCTGAATTACCATTTTCAATGCGGTAAATGTTTTATACATTCTTTTTTTACTGAAGTTATCTGTTCGATTGGAGTCAAGTCCTCCAATGTGTGAAAAATATTTGTATTTATCAGAGCTTGCAGTGCTTGCTCCCACGTCTACTTTCGACAACCGTAGCTCTCTCAACTTTCGTGTTCCCCCAATTTTGCGGTTACAGGTGTAACCGCATGAAGCAAAGAGTGGAACGGGAGGACTCAACGGGACTAAAATAAAACTTAGCCATGACCACGTGTTGTCCAATGACGTCACACCGACGAGTCGAAAAATTAGTGGGTTGGATATCAGGCCTTCGTAGATGGGGCTTTTAATCCTAACCAAAAATATAAATAATGCTATTTTCTTCACGCGGGAGAAGCTAGAGGAACAGTTACTGCTCAAACTTTCTGTACTTGACGACAGCCATTTTACCGTGTTTTATACAAGGGAGCAGCTCAGGCAGCTACTAGTCAGATGCGGGAGATTGAATCAATTAAGGAGGTCATTTAGGCGAAAATGGTCATAATTATCAATTTTCTGTTTTTTGCTCAAAAAGTGTCTTCAGGTATGGGGGCATTACGTGCCAAGTTTTTAGGGGGCTAGCGGCACTAGAACCCCCCAAAATGGGGGTGGGGGGATAAATGGGTCCACAGGGGGTCCAAATTTGCCTTTTTTTCTGCAAAATTATCAGTTACCAAAGGCTATTGCATACCAAATTTCTAGGGGGCTAGCAGCACTATAAATGAAACATGCCAAGGGCATTTCCTTTGGAAATACTGCATTTCATAACAAAAAAAAAACATAAAATTGCATCTATTGAAAAATCTACATTTTCAGACTAAAAAAGAATAGAACTGCCTCAGTTTTTATGCTAGAGTTTAGTCACCCATCTAAAATCTCACGTCAATAGAAAACGAAAAAGAAAAAAATTGAAAAAAACGTAATTGTTGTAGGGAATCTTTCAAGGATTCCAAAACTGTCTTTGTTTTTATTCTAGCATAAAAACTGAGGCTGTTCTATTCTTTTAATATATATATATTTATATAAAAAACTAAGGCCTAAACGGAAAAGTTACATGAATAAAAAGTATTTTTTTTTNTTTTTTTTCAATTTTACATATTATGTGAAAATTTCAGTAAGATCGGACCACTAATAAAGAAAATTCCAAAATTTGTAAACGACCCCCTTAAGTCTAAATAATACTGTGATTTGTTTCAATATATTCTGTGAAGAGCACTGTTGAGTAAATATGAAGTGCAAAGAAGAATTTACTTCGAAGAAGAAGTTAAATCAGGGCGCCATACAGGCCCAGATCTTGCCTCTAGTGCTGAGAAAGTTTCAATCGGTCTCCTCTGCAATTTTCTATTGATAATTGTTTGTTGTTCAATTAGGATATGTTCTCATCATTTATTTATGTACCTAAAAGATGAAATTTGTAATTGTCAACGAATTTTTTTTTTTTATTTTGCAAAATTAATAAATAAAATCACAGACTGCTCAGTAGTACCGTTCGTCGATGTTGACGTCACTGATTATGTCACATTTCGATGCTATTCTCGTGAGTCCTCCCGTTGCGTTCTTTGCTTCATGGCTGTAACCGAAGTCTGCTTTATGTACAGAGGGTGAAATAAAATGCGCATTGACTGTGTCCCTCTGAATAATATGCATCCGATACATGGTAATTTATTCCCAAGTGAGGTAGACTTTTATATGTTGATAAGTATGATGGGTGTATTACACACCGATATGCACATTACAACATAAACTAGAGCACTCTGAGAGCGCAAACATCCGCCAAGCATGGCAACGCTAGCGAAAAATTTATATTGGTTCTGAAACAGTGATTTCCTTTGTATCAACACCAAAATCTGATCGTTTGTGCTTTTTGACAGTAATAACAGTTTTTGGTATTTTCTAGAAGATCCGTTTATAACTTTTCGAGTTCTGATGCCAACAAACATTCTGACAAACGTTAGTCAAATACACAAATAGAGCAACAAATGGTCACCAAATTTAATCATCTATGTCTTTCAACATTTCTAACAATTTCTATAATTTCATAAAGTTCTTTTCATAACTTTTTGAGCTATTTTGCGACCAAACATGAACTCAAACGCAGCGAGAAACAAACAGATCATAACAAAACTTGGTCATTTACTCTCCGTAATATACCTATAATGACTCATGTAAGTTTAGTAGGAATCCGTCCGTAACTTTTTTTGAGTTATGGTACTATAAAAATAAGGAAGAGAAACAAACAGTTGACGGGAGCCTCACCAAAAGTTAAGCGTCTGTTACTCTGAACACGCCTAACATTCCCTGTAAATTTCGTAAATATCCTTACATAACTTTTTGACTTATCTTGGCGACAGACAAAGAGGCAGACAGAATCCTTGAAAACATAACCTCTTTCACCGAGGTAATTACCAAAAAATCATATGCAAATACAATACAACTTATGTTATACGTCAAACTACAAACAAGCGTATTCAGCTGAACCACACGGAAAGAGATAATATATACTCGTACTCTCTTCAGATTAAAACTAGTTGGATGTTCTCAATTGCTCAAGTACAGTCTTATAATTTAATGGTGTCTAATGATGACCAGATAAAAGTTTAATACCATTTATCCCGATAGTTCATAGTTCATATCATTATGAACCTGCTGTTTATCGTCGCTTTCCGATAAATCAGGATGAATGAAAATAGATTTTCGTGTCTGCGTCGCACCCCGCTTGCCCGGCACTGCATACCACCCAGAGCAAATCATACCACAGTGGTGCCTGGCTATAGGCCCGGCCGTGCAAGCTAATGCTGCTTTTACTGTCAGGCTTACCGGATTTTCGTTCTTCTCGTAAATGAAAAAAAAAATATAGTTCTCGATACTCGAATATAGGTATTCTCTTACGAAGTAGAAGCTTGGTTTCGGTATGCTATAGTGAAAGCAATGTGCTCATGATCTAGGCTATATATTTTTAAAGGACTTTTTCCATAGTTAACTTATTAAGGTGGCAGCATTCGGGCTCCTTGTCCTGATAGTTGATATTTCACCCACTTCATGTGAGGGCTTCTTGAACTAAAATGTATTATTATATGTAACTCTAAATACTCAAACGAAGAACTAATTTATTCGCAATTAATCAGAGAAGCGCACTGAGAGCGAATACATCCGCCATGCAACGCAGTGCTATCGAAAAATCCAAATTGATCCTGAGACCATGACTACGTTTTCCTCGTCAACAAAATTCGGTTATTTGTACCGCTGGACATTCCTAACAGTTCCTGTAATTTTGTTGAAGATCCGTCCGCAACTTTTTAAGTTATGTTCTGTCTTACAGTAAGGTCAATCCATCTCAAATACCCAAGCTGACCAACAGGTCATTACCAAAATCTTGTTATTTATGCCTTTCAACGCTTCTGGCAATTTCTGCAAATTTCATGAACATCCGGACATAACTAGTTGGGTTACGTTCCTGACCAGCATACGAACAAATACGGAGACAGACAAACGACTAACAGATCATCCCAAAAATATGTACATATGCCCTCGTAGCATTTCTAACAACTCATATAAGTTTCCTGAAAATCCGTTCATAACTGTTTGAGTTATGTTACCTATAAAAACAGGTAGACAAACCAGCAATTAGTATAACAGATGATGCCTGTAAACTTCATAACGATCCGCTAATAAATTTTTAAATTAACTTTGTGGCAGACAAACTCCAACAAAATATCTAACTTCCTTGACGAAGGTAAGAAATGGATGCATGTATATGACTGCATTCGGCACTACATCGTTGCGAAAGAAAATTTTGTGTGTTTCCTTAGAAATTGAGATGGTGCTAAGTTTGCTCTCTCCGCCTTAATTAAGATGTCTGTAAACAAGCATCGAGACTGACGCATGCGTGGGGCTGCTGGCGAGTTCCATCTACAGTGACTCTTCTTAGGCATAATAACTCGGGAGAAGAAAATTATGATTACTGCTGCGGTGAGGACTAAATCCCCTCCCTACCGATATGTCATCCGTTACTGTTACTGGTTGTGCCCATCACCCAGAAGGGGGGAATATCAAAGAATAAAATACAGTGCACTCCTTTTGACCATGAATTTTCTCTTTCTCAGCACTGGAGATACCGTCAGTTTACCAGGAGGGTTCTTCCATTAAGGTTCGCTTTGAGCATTCTGAACTTACCGCGCTGTTATGGATGGAGTTTAGGACCCCAAGTTTTTGTGTCACAGAAATGAAGGGTCGACATATGAATATAAGGAAATCCGATGAAGTCTTCTTGCAACTTATGTAAAATTGAACTGAATAGTGAATAATTTGACATTTGTTATAACGAACATTTCTAATTTCTAAGCGAGTAGCTAATTTTACTAAGTTAAGCTTTGAAAAGCTATTTTTTTACGTCGATATTTACGTTGAAAAAAAAAAAAAGCCGCCGTTGGGCCTGGCCACAGTGCTAAATGTAAAAGGGATCTACGCTATTAAACCCTGACCCACAATAGGACTTTTTTCCTAAGAAGTGCACCCTATGTATCAAGTCTGATTCAATTTTTAATTAATGCCTTGAAAATGCACTTTGTTTTAAACACAAGGCGTCTTAAAAAAGGAGCAATCTTTGCTTCCAGCTTTACTACGCAGCAAGATAAAGGCCAAAATATATTTCTTCGGAACTAGGATATTGAATTTTTGACAGTCACAGATATCATTGGTTTGGAATGAACACTCGAAACTCTAGTCAAAGTAAGAAATCCAGCGCTCTGGCCTGCAACTGAAGATCTATTTGAAGGTTAAGCTAATGAGCTGAGTTTTGTCTCACTGGTATAAATTGAAAGCTCTCTCATTGGGCTTTTAAGTCAAAGGTTAACTTAGAGGAACATCAAGAAAGGCTACTGCTTCACCGAACTGACCAACCAGTCACACTGATCCGTGGCGCGTCTGGACTCTCTTTGATGAAACTAAAAAGCCCAGATACGTCCGAACGTGTAGGCATATATATTTTTTAATATTTAATATAAAACATTAAGGCTGGCAGTTGTATGCGAGAGGTTAATATAGGTCTTGCCATTAAGTATTTACAGACAAGTGTTGATGATGCAGCAGTTAGCAAAAAAAGTTGGGATTGATGGCTTGTCGTCCTGTTCACAGTTTGAAAATTGAAATTTGTAGGCATCAATCTACATACATTTACAGTAATCATACTTGGCTAAACGAACTTCTTATTTTAACTTATAGACTGACACGGATCGAAAAATTTTCCGTACGAAGAATATTACTTGCAAATGTGTGGACATTGGTTGATTTTGAAACTGAGTTTTATGTTTTTCCTACAAATCATGCTAGACAAATAATGAGCATTTGATGCAGGATACTAGGGTACAGGCAGACAAAATGATGGTTCATGCCATAATTTTACTCTCATTAAGGTGACAATCGTAGCTAGGATACCATTAGAACATACTTCTGTCTTAAAAGCAAAGTTAAAGCTGAGTTTCCGGAAGCTAAGGGTTCCAGCTGTTGTTGAATTCTCCTTCGTCCAATGAAGAACCTGGCAATTTTTCGCCTATCTACTGTATTTCTTAAAGAGCGTGACCCGAAACATACAAAGATTCAAACATATGAATTTATAAACTAATAAACACACGACGGTGTTTCTTATATTGGTGTTGACTAGCTAATGTAGACATAAATTATAACAGCGAAGAATTTGTGGTAACTCTTCAACGATCCTCCTATCGTTAAGTTCATTATTAAAGATGTCATGCAACTGCTGCATATAACAATGAAAAGAGATCGCGTTGGGTTTCAGCTTAGTGCAGCTGTACAATCAATCCTTCCTTCTATTCGCTGGCATGTAGAGAAAAAGTTCATTATAATCTGACGTCACTCAGAAATTGAAGTGGTGCTGTTCTTCACCGATCCTTAATAATACTGTACTCCAGTTACAGTTCTTTGTCTGTTTCAAGCGGGAAAACTTAACTGAAGAAACATAGTAACTGCTCCAAAACGCCCGTTCCCTTCGCTCTTTTTATTAATATCTGTGAAGAATATCGTACTCATTATTTTCTTGATCATGTGCTCGTTTTGTCTATCGCGAACTTGGAGTAATTTAATGAAGTTTTGGTGAGAGAAGAAAGTAAAAGTTAGTGTGAGCCATGAGAGTATCAAGAAATGCTTCAGGCGCCTTTATGGTCTCGATTTCAAAATTGCTGAAAGAAATGCACTCAATTATTTACGCATCCCAACTCTTGCCACCATCTGCAACCTAGTGGAATTTTCGGCTATCGGTTTTCAATAGGGCGTGACAGGCTGGCCACAAATTTAACCTGGCCTAATTTTTGCTGGTTCCTTTCAAGTTTAACACAGAAAATGGACAAGTTCGTAAATAAATAGGCAAAATATGTGTTGTTCTTTATTAAAATGTTGGACTGAAAACTCTAATTTCTACACATGCCATCCTAATGATAAAAACATTATGTTTTCCGAGGCCACAGTTAATGAATTTTTGTAAATAGCAAACTTATCAAGTGGATGAGTGAACTGTTCCCAAAAGTCATTTGAGTCGTGCCTTTAACTACCCTCGTCTGAAGAATGTGTTCAGGTCTGAGGACTTGGCGCGTATTGTCGTTTGACGTTGCTGCTATGCTGCGGGCTCTGAGTTCCTGCAAGGACTCTCGTTGTTTTTGGCAGGACTGGCATTTGCGTTGTCAAAATGACAATTAGTGTCACAGGGATGTATTTATTGCACATTTCCGTACGTATTTCGTCTGTGCCGTTCACTGAACAATCATTATGGTAACGGAATCATTAATTTTTATATACAGCTGCTGTACTTGGCGCACAGACAAGCCGGGCGAAACTTAAGGCAATGTTAATTAATGAAGTTCCTATTGGCTGCCAATTCTTGAAAGGGGAGCAGCGATCCCAGGGTGGGCCCTGTGGGTTACCTTAGCCATTAGCTAGGCGATCGAGTCGTCCGTCTTTCGTGCCCACTTTGCTAGTTTCCAGTTTCGTACTCCTACTGATCTTACTTGCCTCTGTTCTTCCTCTTCTTTCTCGACTTGCTGTTCCCATGCGCGTAGCATGGGTTCCAGGTTTCTATCGACACACCATTTCGTTCCTGGCTTCTCCCTCTGTTAGATCGCCGTTGTGGTGGAAACAAAGGCTTAAATTATGCAATATCATAATTCTTTAAGGTGGGCAAACTTTCTCTACGTAATTTATCCCGTAGAACATGTAGGAGGTCCTTATAATAATTAGCAATAACATGGTTATAATTATTGGGAAATACCGGGACTGGCGCATCAGAGCTCTGCTAAGGTTACACTAGTCTTATTTAGACCTTTGTGACCCCAGGCGGGCTCGTGTAGGTTACCTTGGCCATTAGCTAGGCCTTCGGGACGTATGTCTTTCGTGCCCATTTTGCTTCCTTCCCGATTTCATACTGCTACTTGCCAATGCTTTATTCAATTTTTCCTCTTCTTTCCCGATTTGCTGTCCCCTTGCGCGTTGATCCTGTGTGGGAACATCTTCGTGCATGGGCTCCCCGTTTCTATCGACATACTGCATGTCCCTTGCTCTTTCCTCTGTGATATAGTTCCGCTCGGAAACGGAGGCCAAAACTTTCTGACTATAACTATCATAACTAGACCTTTGGGGCATCTTGTAACTTGGTACCCGTTTTACTTCAGTTTGTTCGTGGTCGTACTAATGTTTTCCTTTCTTTTTATGCCCCATCGATGTTATTGCGATGGGTTCGTCCACGTTTATTTATTTATTGGGTTCTAGGTTAACGATTTTTTCATTTATGTGCTAGTTAACGACTTCGTGGTGCTGAATTTGTGCAGTCATGCCTTCGGTTGACGAATGCACTGCGCGGATATAGCTTCATTGTACCCTCGTTTGACGTATTCGTGGCGCTGAAATTTCTTCAAAAAGGCCGTTGCAGACGATAGATTTATGGCCTTAAAAACGAAAGTCTCGACTGCTGTCGTGCCTCAGAATTGCAAGCCCCTACCACGCACACGATAGAGCCGAATGCGTCAGCTGATCCTGAAGCTTGTTCACAAATGCAAAAGTTGATAAACAAAGTGCATCAGGAGTAATATTATTATTAATGAAAACAAAAAAAATAATATAAAAGTGTAAGGAAGTCACTATTGCATTGGTGCAGTTGCATTGTATAAAGAAAATAATATTCAATCATAGAGAACGGAATACCACGTGACCTGGTCAGT
Organism: Parhyale hawaiensis; assembly: GCA_001587735.2. NCBI lineage: Eukaryota > Metazoa > Arthropoda > Malacostraca > Amphipoda > Hyalidae > Parhyale > Parhyale hawaiensis. The sequence continues at coordinate 58,180,959 of LQNS02278094.1, read as the reverse complement.
TGCCAAGTACCGCCACACAAGTTGTAAGACGGAGACTCAAATAAATTCTGTATACTTCTGTGAAAAAATGTTTTAATTCTAATTAATATACTGTTTTCATCGAAGCAATTATTTTCATACCCATTTTGAAGTGATGTGTGAGTGAAACTCTTAATATCAGCAAAAATACACGAGATAAGATCAACTTCAAAACTTGCGTATCATCGGCATATATCGAACATGCTGCATCGGTGTCTTGCGACCGATGCCTCTCGAAGTGACTCCCAGATGTCCCGAGTTTTCTTTCATATGTAGCGAAAACACAGGATGTCCTGTCGAAAGGACTGTCGTCTATAGCGGGCCATATACTCTCGTTTGACGAATTCGTTTCGCCATTTTTTTTTTTCAGTTACGAATATGCATGCTTTCAATAGAAAAATTCGCTAAGCTAAAACTTCTTCGTTTGGAGCACGTATGAGGAAGCTGTCACTTTGAAATATCTTTAATGGAGATCTGTGCGATGTTAAGGCATGAAATTACGTCATCAAGCCTCAGATAACAGATTGCCTTTCTAAATAGCCATTACATTACGCGCATCATTTTCCCACAAACTCCAATAACGAAAATTGTTTCCTTCTATACTTGCATAATTCCAGGAGCACCTATAATATTAACATTAACGTCTGTTTGTTTTCCTTGCAGCGGGAACGAAGACGTTCAATGAGCAAGCAGAAATATATTGTATTGGTCAGAGACTTGGGTTTTAACATGAAAATGTCACACAGCTATGACTTCTATCTCACCATAATATGTCACGTGTTTGGTATTTGCTCATAAAACATCGAAACGCACTGAAATTTACTAGTTATTTTGCTTGCAGCATATGTAGGCAAGAACCAATTGAGCTTTTTTGGAAAGCCCGTTAAAAATGACAGATCAGTGACCCATACTGAAACAAATATTTCGGTCTCACAGACCCAGCTTATGACTCCTGCTCTTGTCCCTATATTAACCCACTTTTTGTGAGGCTAGTTGACTCAAAAGAGCTGGACTCGTCAAGTGAGTCTGGAAACCTAGGGCATGCAAGGTAGGCTGACACAGTTTATGAGTCTCGCGCTGGTCCCCGCACTGACCCACAAAGTGGGTCTAAGAGACTCAACAGCGCTAGCGCTATACTCACAAACTGAGTCAGTGGACGACCGTTGATTTGCAGGGCTTGCATGCCACTGCTCCTGCAGGTCGCACAGCTGCGCCTGTCAGCTGCAAGGTAACCCACAGCAGAATGGTATGGAAAAGAGATACTCCACTATCATTCCAGCTTTATTAAACGTTTACATAAGTTATGTTTCAGCTAATAATAACATCCTACAAAGTCACAATCCGTATCTTGCGCAAAAACGCCTAAGATATGCCTCAGTTACTATTAGTAAATAACAAATGAATAAACATAATCTTCAACAATAATTCCATTTCTGTACATATATGTTTGTAGGCCAACATGACAAAAAAAAAGTATGAACAGAGGTAAAACATCCAGAAGTTTAATATCGTATGACAACTGCGTCGGGGAGTCCACAAGCCGTGCCGTCGCTGAGTTCTTCAGCACATTTCATTTTAATGAACTGCACTCGGCATTGCGTTCATCAATATTTAACACTCAGTGTGCCGCAAGGTAGCGTTGCAGTTCACTAAGAATCGTAGTTTTGTTTCGTATTCAGGTTGAACGTTTCTCATCTCCCAAACGTACAAGGAGCGTCCTGAAGCGGACAGACGTACAATGAAGCGAATGCAGTTGCAGCAAGACCTGATGAAGTGTGATTACATGTAGATGTCCCCGAATTCGAGCGATACAGAAGGCACTCTGTGAAGTTCATTGCACACACTCGATATATGACACAGCACGATCACTCTTGTTTGCTCCAAAACTACGCTTGTATATGAATGATAATCGAAAAATCCTTCAAACACTATTACCGTCCGCTACACGTGACAACATTTCAAGTCTAATGAGCCGCGGAACGGCAAAAAATACCGCTCGGCGAGTCGGCAAGAGCACCAACATACTTCAACGAAATATAACATAAACCTTAATTTGAAAGTTAATTGCATATTTGTATGAGTTATAAAAAAAGAATTGGCAAGTCTTTATACATTTACTGCATGTTTACGTGAGTTTGTCGTCACATTTACAACAGTCGAAAAATTTCTCTTTTACGCTTTGCAGTCGGCGTCTTAAAATGGAGCTGCAGCACTGAGTCGACGAGACCCAGTTTAGAAAAAAGGCAAAATATGAGAAAGCGAGCAGCTGACGTCACAGAAAATCTCTCGCCAAAGTGCTTTGAACTCGTACACTGAGTCTGCCTGACCCGAATTATACCGAACTTGCTGCTCTGCACACGTTTGAAGGTCACTTGGCAGCGTCTTCAGCGGGAAAATCCATTATTAGTGGGCCTGTGAGACCCAAATATCGCTTGGACTCACAAACTGAGTCCGTAGGACTTCGAAATTTCTCTCAGTATAGAAATATTTACTTCTTTCATCAACTTTGGCTTGATGACTGTGCAGAAAACCCTACCCACGGCCCCAACATCACACTCTGGCAGCATGGGGTGGGCAGAGCTACGGAAGACGTCATCCAAGGACCATTCCATGAGGGAGACATCGTCAACCTGACCTGCACCGTCGTCGGAGGTATGTGGTACCTACCTCTTTCACTATGGTTTCGACCAACACGGTCCAGTTGTATTTTGTCTAGGAAAAGTTATGAGCCTGAATGTGGTTCAAGGTTAGTACTGGACAATTTCGCCTCGCTACGTGTCATGCCATCACATTATAGCTTGAGGATAGCCATACAGGGTTAGTGTAAAGTTATCTTGGTCGCATATCTCAACTCGGAAATCCATATATACACGCTGGTTTGTGCTTCTAATATATGCCCGTTAGGCGCTGAGTGCTGCATGGCTTTAAGCAGTGAACGGCCGGGGAGCACTGGCACCAAACTCATCGCGCTGTGTGCGTGCATTGCTGTGCATGCGTTCAAGTAAGCCTTCTTGCCGCGTCACGACCATCAAAGGCACTACCATAAGCACTACCTAACCTAACATTACTTAACCTAATCTACGATACAGCGACTTGTGTCAATGGCACACAGCAGTACTTTGAACGCAGCACGTACGCACAGCGATGCACGTACAAAGAATAGTCGCGAACGTACATAGCGCGTGGAGAGTTTGGTGCCTGTGCGGCCGGGGAGCTTGCAACACATTAGCGGTTTCCATGCACTCGTGTTATTTACGGGTACTTCGCTGAGACGGTAACTCAATCAATCAATATTTATTGATTGATCCCAGTCTTCGTCACTTATGGAACTTCCAACGCTTCAAAAATAAAAACAGAATGCGTTGAGTCAAATATTTCGCGATTGCATTTTCTGAGCAATGTGAATATTTCTTTAGGTTTGCCTGATTCGTTCCCAACTGATAAGCCAGGGCCACTCACGTAACTCCTGTATTTGTCACCCGCGAACGAAGTGAGAGAAGTGACAATGTTGTTGTTGGAGATTTAAGTATATCTGTTAAATTTGTCTATCCCCCCCAAAAGCGGGAGTAATTGAGCAAAGTTTAAATTTTTTCTGCAGTAAGTCAGGTGGTTTGACCTAGAGGTAGAAAATTGCAAAAATCTACAGTAAGCTGTCTATAAAAATGGCGGTGTTGAAATTTGCCCCCCACCGCGGGTGATGGTCTTACGCCACGAGCCGTTCTGATTCATCTCTGTAGTTGTATGCTCTACAGCGTCGCCGCTAGAGAATGGTAAGGTAGTTTCCGAAATGCAATCAATGTCATTTCATATCTACTTGAGACTTCACCTCCCAGGTCCTCTGGTTTAAAACGATCATGAGATATTTACCATTTCTCTTTTTTCACCAGACGAAGATTCGTGTGATTTAGGTGTACCCAACAAAATCATAACATCCTGTATTATATTTCAATTACTTGCAATGTTTCGTTCCTTCTTTTTTTATTTAATTTGCATAGCTATGTTGCATGCGTTAATGTATCCTCTGTCTTTCCTCTGTCAAGTATGTAATTTTGCTTCCAGTATATGAAGTTAAAAAATAGATAAAACTGCACTTTTAGGGTCTGTTCGCCAACGAAGTGCTTCATATTTTAATGAACGCAGAATTCGAATATGTATCTCACACCGCATATGCTTCATACTAGAGACATGCAAAAGAAACACTGCAGTTTAACATTATGCTTACCAAACTTAGTGAACCAGAGGACTTGGTTAAATTGCACTTTATCATACAAACACCTGACATAATATTTCAACGGAATATGTGCTGAAATATCACTATTGGCTCCCCCTGGTGCTGACCACGTGTCCTCGTTGATGCTTAGGCCTATTCATGGATATTTCCAGTGAAGATATTAATTAAACGAGGCGAGCTCTTATGCTTCACAGGCGCGCCACTCACTGTTCGATCGACTGAGTCGGTGAGGTTAGTCCAATAAACAAACAACAAGGAGTTGCCACTAGTTTGGTGTCTCCGTAAGTTGCCTTAGTTTTAGTTGGGCAGTTCTCCGTTCTAAATTATATCTCTCTTACTATTTCGAAAGTCTTACGCTGCGTTCTACTGTTCCTGCGCCTAAAAGATTTCCCAGTATTACGTTGTACACGGCCTTCCCTTCTCTTCATTCCGTGAGTAGGGAATATAATTTCTGTCAGAGAACCTAGGCTAATAACTTTGTCTGAGTGGACTACCAATAATGTTTCATTCAGCGCTCAGTACATATATTCTCATTTTTTCCATATTTGATTCCTTAGTACACTAAACTATGTCACTGTCGATCATTGTCCATAACGAGCGCGCAAAGTTTACACTTATTTCTATAAACAAAACTTAAACCGCTCTAAGTCCATGCATCACCAATTTTTATTCTTTTCTGCATGGTGAAATGTTGTTACAAATCTGTGACAACGACCTGGTACGCTTGCATGAATTCAGGTAGCGATGTCTATACATTGATCATTTATGCATCATTTTAATTTCATGCTATATCAAAGTTACGGTTTCAACTACTTTTTTTTTTCTTGAAACAATGTCTGATCCTTAATCAATAAGCAAAAATAATTGATTCGTGGGGTCATAACATAGGTATTGGAACACAGACCAAGAGTTACCAGAGATTCTGTGTTCTATGAGGAGAAACTGCTCGTACAATTCTATACAGTATATGGCAGCCTTGCATGGTGGCACCATCGTTGGCAGCCTGTATAGCCATAGTTATTGTCGTCCAGTGCGTAACTTCACGGACTGCTTCTTTTTTCTTTAGATGCATCTTAATTGTGTTCTTTCATTCATCTTCTTTGTGTTCTTTTCTGCCAAATATTTTTTCTCACCCTACTGCTTTATATCGGAATTCGCTGTGTTTCAGTCGAACAAACTCTGCTTAAGACCATGGGTTGTAGCCCCCGCCCTTGCTTGCACGAAAATGATGCAAAGGATCATCTGCCTATGACTTCTTTATTCTAAACTACTCACTGTCTCCATAAAAGATGTGTCACCCGATGTTGTGTTCCTACAATGAAAGTTATAACAGCTTATTCCTTTTCCGTCTGAATTAAGTGCCAATTCTCATAGGAACAGCCCCAGTTGAGTGTGGACTTTGAGAGGCACATGGTCGGTGAAAAGTCAAAGTTAGTATCGAATGGAGTCCTTTGACTCGGTAAACTTCCGGAAGTAAATGTGACCTGGGGAACGAAACATAACAATTCAACATTTGTATGGCCTTAACAGTTCAAAGTGTGTACGGCAGAAAAATGTGAAGTGCCGTAAAAGTACTGAATGTATTACCACTTAGACAGAGCGTGAACCTTGTATCGTCACATGCTGAGTAACGTGCGCAGCACAATTTACTGGCAATTTTGCTGGTTAATTCTCCTGTTGTGAGGCCCTCGCGACATTTTTTCTCCATTTACTTTTTTTAACTTTCGCCGTTTTCTCTTTTTGTGTGTTCACCGGAACAAAATTCAATGCCGCCTCAGAAACTATTTAACCGTTTAGCTTCTAGGACGACCCAGAATTTTGTTAGGGTAGCACCCAACTTACAACTCCCACGCGCAATTATCTTCCATTGCTCGTGTTTTATGTTTATCTTTAGACAATGAGCGTGAAAAACTAGAACACTCTGAGATTGCACACCTCCGCCAAGTAAGGCAACGTTAATGAAAAATTTGCATTAGTTCAGAAACTGTGATTTCCTGTTTTTTAACACCACTAAAATCTTTTTAATTGTGCGTTTAGAAGGAAAAGTAATAGATTCTGTAATGTTCGTGAAAATGCGTCGGAACTTTTTGAGTTAAGTTCTGACAAAGACCGCACAATACCTTGACTGGACAGTGGCCCCTAAGGCAGATTTTGGTCCCGCAATTGGGTCTGATTGCATGGTGCCGCAGACGCATTTTTAAATGTTCTCACATTACTTTCTCATACTTTGTTTAGGCTATACGACTTAACTCTTTTACATTCAATAATGACTGACAAACCTGTACTTACTTTTAAAACTTCTATAGGCAAAAGCTCCACAAAAATATTAAGGCATGAAGTGTAATTACGTAGAGCAAATATCAACGTCCGTTGATATTTACAGTAGCATAAAATTGTTTCCCAATATTTAGTAAAATAAAGTCTCATGTTGTAGAACAGAATCTTCTAAAATTCGTGGTATACTCGATTTGTAATGAAATGCAACGAAAACATCTAATGGAGGTGTTAACTAAAATTATTTGGTAAACACACTTTGCAACAATATTCTTGCCGACGGTTGAACTGGAAGTCGTGCATCTGGCAGCAGCATTCACTCGGCTGCTGCAGACTACAGTCAGTTTTTCGACTGCTGCAGTTATTCTTATAAAATTCACAGGAGTTGTTAGGTACCCACCAATATATTACGTAGAGTAAATGATCAAATTTTGTGAAGATCTATTTGTTTATCACCCACGAGCAAAGCGAAGAGCGGTGATGATATTTTCGTCGAAGATTCAGTATATATAGAGATATATTTGTCTGTCAACCTAAAAAATAGTAGAAAGAGTTAAGCAACGTTAATAATTTTTTCGCAGGGTTGCCTAGATGTGACCAAAACTAAATACCAGAATTAGCTGGTCATACCGAAATCATGACGGTGATGAGTTTTTTGTCGTTGCTCCACCAAATAAGCAGAAGGAGTTGATTCATAATATTAATAATTTTTTAAGGTAGTCAGGTGGGTTGACAGAGATGTGATTTTAATTAGGCAACCATGAAATGATAAAACCTTGTCATCCATTAAATGATAAAATGTTGGCAACCAA
>LQNS02278094.1:58155600-58166321 GCA_001587735.2 Parhyale hawaiensis | reverse complement strand
AAATAAATTGAGATACCATACAATTTCAGTGCTTGGGGTACCGATGACAAATATAGCTCTGGATCTCCGGCCTCAGGATCCCGGGCTCTGGATCCCCAGCCTCTTGATCCCCGCTTTCATTGCTGAATGATATCGTAGTAGTTGAATCTTCACGCTGAGCAGACGCCTTTTTATATTGAATTTACATCGCAGCCAAAGTTTGACACTGGAGGTTCAACAATCAGTTGGTATCCACAATACGGTGAGCCCTGGGCATTTCTAGTGAATTCTTTTGACTGAACTATATTTTTCTTAGTGCAACTTAACGCTTAATCAATTCCAAGCTGATATTCACTCCTTATCTTGCGGGGGGGGGATATTTTGCTATCGCAAAACTCATGGTTGTGCAGCTTGCGTTTTACTAATCGAAGATCAGGCCTGCAGGGATGAGACCAATAATACAGCGAAAGCTATACTGGGAACCGGAACAATAAAAAACTCATTCACAAAATTTTTGCCGTCATTTCTGACGGCTGGGCCCTCTAGTGCTTAATATGCAAAAAGCGTATTGGCCATCCAAAATCGCACGCCATTAAGATGACGTTCAGAGCGTAAGCAATTGAATTCGGAAAGTAACTACTGTCTGCCATAATTACTGTAGATATAGAAGTCTGATGTTGCTTTTCAAGATTCCAGTTCTGATTGGAATACAGCCTGACACTACGCCACTCTTGCCTGCCAGTAATGTACCTTACCTCAATCACGGAAGCGATGCTACTCATGCAGCTTCATCTCTTCCACCGACAATGAATATCTTACGGGTTAAGTGTAACCACATGCCTGTGGTGCTCTCACCGTGCATGGCCCAGCGTGAGCTCTAGGGGTAAGTTTGTTATGTTCCTCCATTCTCATTAGTCCACAGTAGCTCTTCTGAGACGACTCCACAGGTTACCGTGCGTTCCCAATGTTAGTTCCCTAGAATGTCTTCCTTTACTTGCTCACTTCGCCTTCTACCTAGCTTCGCTCCAACTTGCCGTGGAGCAGCGATGGTGTGCTGAACTTGCACAGTCGACGTCGGGTGTTCGCGTCCTTGTCAGGGAGGTGACATCTGCGCTATTCAAGATTGCAGCGTCAGCGCTGCTGACCTTCATATTCCAGTGTGAGGACACTGACCTAACCAGAAATGGATACTGTTGGGGTCGCACCTGTCAGAGCAGCATGGCGTCTTTGACGCAATAGCTCTGATAATCTGTGATCGAGTGCAACCGTGTACTCCATTGAGGTTTTGCTGGCATTTATCTGCTACACGAACCAGTGCATGTTGGCTTCCTTGTTGGAGTGTGCGGTGTAGCTGACTTTACCTCTTACGTTTGCGATCCCCTGTCGAGTCTAAAGTACGCTCTTTCTCGTTCTCTAGACTTAATGTTTCCATTCTCGATGGTCCTCTATAGATGAGTTCCTTATTCTTGCAGGAACATATTTACGTGTACCACCTATTTCATCTCTGGAAAGACTTAGACGTAAGTGTGTGTTGTTTATGGAGGCTTCAAAGCACGTATGTTGGGATAATTACAGATATCTACACAATTTTACATTTGCAATAACAATGATCTGCGCCTGCCTCTTTTAAACGTAGCTTTGATCGCCAAATTCTGCAGATTTGAGCTATCACCAAAATTTACTGTGATTTGGATGGTTTAAGCATCTGCACTTTGAGGTCCCAAACTCCATTCCGTCTCTCTACGGTGGATGTGCTCCGCAGGTCTGCTCTGGTCCGAGAGGATAAATTTCTGAATCAGACATTAATGAAATTTCAGGAAGAACAATTGAAGTCTCGGGAGGCTGTTCATTTCCTGGCATCCACTGAAGTTCTGAACTGCAGAACTTTCTGAAGAGCTCTCGTAATGAGAGTGAAAGATTTGGAAAACAACTCGCACTTATCTCTGAGCCGTGTGCTGGGTCCTTGTGTCTTGCGCTCTGGTCTGCAATGGCAAATGGTTTGCTACACGAGTAACTGTCAGCATCTATTAATCGTTTACTACGCAGAAATATCTGCGTTTTATACCAAGTTGTTCCCATGGTATAACTACGGAAAGGTAGTCCCACGCGCATTTTGCGACTCTGAGCCCTATACTTGCTGGCCAGCTGTGACGTCATCTGGAGACTAAAATGCGTCAGCCCACCATAGTCACTGTTTACGGTTTTCGTTTCCCTGTTTGATTACACGTTCTTCACTCATCACTAAATATTGCCAGTTCATTTTAAAGTTGCGATTTACTGCCAAATTCCTATACAGCTTCCATTGTCTTGCTAGCACAGTAAACGTAACCTCACTCCTCAGGAGTCTACCAAATGCATTATTTTACCTTACATTTTAGTGAAGCGTATGAGAAAACAAAATAACGTTCGAGCTTTTATGGTAAACATGAAACAAATATGTAAATTTTCAAATGCTAGCATTTCTTCAATGAATTTTTTAACTGCCAATAAATTACAGTTATCAATTACTTGTTATATCAATAACCGAAAAGTATAGGAAGGAAGTGTTGCAATACGTTTCTGTCAGATCCTACCATACCCGAGCACTACCTATACCGGACAGTATAGGAAGGGACTGTTGAAACACGTTTCTACCGAAACATGTAAATAAATTGATCTGCAAATTTAAATTTTTTACTCCAAACCGCCCTCTTTCTATATTTTTATATATACGAGGAAAACAACGTTAAGCTTTTCGCCAGAGCTTGCAAATAAGTTGTAGCCTCATAATAGCGGAAGCTCGGAGATAGCACGTTAGATACGCTTACAAAAATGCAAAAATGTTAGTTCTAGGGTGGAAGTAATTACGTCAGTTCATGTATAAATAAGTTACCGGAAACCAGTGAGATGGTAGCTATAGGTACTTCAAGTTAGGAAACTTTAACTAGTAGGCAGATACCTCACATTGTGGTACAGTGCAATAATGTACAGATGCTAAAGTATGAAGATATTAGTCTGATTATACTCGGATAGAGCTTCAGGGATACTGTTTCAAAGTTTTGCTGCATTTTATCTAAACAGCCATAGATGAACCAATCTCTACCCACACTGAAGGGGAAAAAGTGTCGAGAACAGGTGCAGACAATTACTACAAAAATTTAGCGATTTATTTTCTTCGCGCTTAGATTTCTATCTTCAAGATAGCTAAAGAAGCCCACTGTCGATGTAATATTTTTTACGAGACTAAAACTCTGAAGTAGGTAATCGCTATTTTTTTACTTTTGTGTTTAGATGCAGCCAATTTTCTACGAAAACTTGCCGATTTATCAGCTTTGTGTATAGACTTCTATTATCAAGACATCTAACGAGAGCCTATTGTCGCTTCTTCATTATCTTTTGCAATAATTGATTTTTTGTTCACTTAACTTTCATAAACTGACACACAAGAACGGCACCATATAGCCGCGCTTGAAGTCTCCACGCGACGTTTTATACGAGCGAGGTGCATAGAAGAGCACAAACTGGTCAAGCGATAGGGCTGGGCTACCTTTACGTAGTTATACCATGGTTGTACTTGCCAAGTAACTGAGAGGATATCCATACAGTTTTATATTCCGTGTGCGTATCTGTCTGTCCAGACTTGCTGGGAGGCGTGTTGCACTGAGTTTCATCCACTGACATCTTCTCCATTTCGTTTCGTTCACATGCTTGTGTTGCTCCGAATATTGTTGGTCGCGGGCTGTGAGATTCCGATTTGTTTACAACGTCTCTTCTAGTGATACTTAAAGCCGGCGGTGAAGAGTTGCGGCAATACCCTGTGACTAATCAACGAAACTGATTTCGCTGCTGTTTGAATAATCTGATCCTTGTTGCACACCCACTGGCCCATCCTATGTTATGGTGAGCGGTAACCCCAGAGAGCCTGCGTTAGTTGCCTTAGCCGTGTAAAACATCTGTTTTTCGTGCCCATCATTTTACTTCCTTCCCATTTCATACTCCTACAACTGAACTTCTGTTCTGATTTTACTCTTCTTTCGTCACTAACTGGTCCCATGCAAGTTGATCCCGCGTGGGAACATCCTCGTGCATAAATTTCATGTGTCTATTGACACACTATATGTTCCTTCTTTCTTTCTCTGTAAAGTCGCCTTTCTTGTGGAAACTGAGGCTCAAAACTACTCAACGTAATCTACAATATCATGAAGATCGATGTGTATTTATTTATGTGCTTATTTATTAGGTTTATTTATTTGTTTAGCTGTCCACTTTCTGCCACGCTTCAAGAAAACAGGCGAAAATTGGGCCGGATTGGAGACTGTGGTCGTCCTATCACGCTTCATTGAAAATTGATATGTAGCAAACACCAGCATGCTCATGACAGCAATCGTTTATCTGAATAAAGTTCTTGCTTTGAAAACGTTGAAATCCAGTCAATGAAGAAAGATACAGCTTCTCTTAGCACTCTCATGCATCGTGATCTGTATTCTTTTCTGAGTTTTCCTTCATTCAACCTTTAGCTGCTCTGAGTTCACACTGATGCTCTTATTGGCTACATAATCATCGAAGCAAAGGGTAAGACATTCTTCAGCCGCCACCAGGCGGGTGAAAACCACGAGGACTTCTTGGAGCAAATGATTTTGTCCAATGTGGTTTCTTCTTTCGACTGAACAACTTTTCGCTTCAGCAAAAAACTCCCGACTTACATGATATCATTGAGTATCTCGAATATACTCCTCATCTCCAAGCCGAGAGAGCAAATATGAAGTATAGATAACACTTCGAGTAAAATGGGAAACTAAATATAGAACTGTATGTTACTAAAAGTACTTTACATTAATCCACAGACGCATATTGATGTCTATTTATATGTTCTGATGAAGCTTTGCTGCCCCTATTGCCATGTACCTATAGTTCATTTTATGCTCGCCCGCTCATTCCTCATTGCTAAGGCTTCTTGTCATTCAATTCAAAAGAACTGTACATGCTGCAGTTTGCCCAAAAAAAATTGATGAGCTTGGTGGTTGAGCAGTGCTCCAGGCACCGAGCTGCTGACCCAACCTTTACTGTCGTTCCATCCTTCCTACCACTTCCTCCTCGATGCCTCATTACCCATAAATGACTTCCTTGTGTTCCGTGACACCCTCTGCGTGTTAGCTTTCTTCACTTCTTTTGATTGATCCTAATGGAAAACGTCCTATGTTAGCATCTGTTTAGAGCTTTTTTTTCAAGAGCTTTGCTTCGTTTATTAACTGTAGCACTTCTTCTAGTAATGTATTTTGTTTACGTCTGTTATTTTTCTATCACGGTTTCCTGTTTTCAAGCATATCATATTTTTCTTAATAGGCGGGCTTCATGTCCTTTTATTCTTCCTCTCTTTACATTACATTCAGCTGCACCCCTGCATTCCTCTACGACCAATTGGCATTTACATGCATTCCTCGGCTCGTGTCAGTAATTGGGGCACGCGCAATTCGAAATTCGCGCAAGTTGAGTACAAGAAATTGTTTTCTATAAACAGAAGTTCCGAGATAACTGCTTAATATTGCTACATTAAAGAAACACTGGGAAGAAGCATTAAAAGAACTTCGTTTCTATGTGAAAAAAACTTTTATTAGTGCATGCTTCGTACGAATACATATTACAAAGCAAATGTAAATTGTTTAATAATTAATTGTAAACTATTAGAAAATAAAAAAGCACAGAGCACATTTTAAATTTACTTGTTCAGTTCATTTTCTTATGGCATAGTTTGTTTTCAACTAGATAGTAAAGTCTCGCGCAACTTGAGTACTCGGCGGTGTCAACAATTAGCTCAAGCAAGTCAAATTTCGGCAAGTTGAACTCGCGCAAGTCGAGAAATCCCTGTAATTGCTGCACGAACCAGTGCATTTGACTTTCCGAGCTCGGGGAGCGGTCAAGTTGACTAGCGATAGGGATGCTTAAACTAACGACATAGGTAATACTAGCCAATATCTGCGGAAATTCCAATGAACAAAAGTGTCATTTTTCATTTATATTTTGACTCGTAAAATGGCTACGAAGTGGGAATATGTTTTACCAAGTCAGACAGCATGTCTATACAACCTGTGAGCAATGGCACCTTCAAACTGACTTATGTAGTTCCCTCCCGAAACTATGTCAATGATAACTTCTTTTCTTTTATCTTGTAAGGAAATCATATAGCACAGTCGAACGAATAATCGGATAGACGGATGAAACGACCGACAAGCAGAGCAATATCACAGATGTCTCAAAATCCGCCATCTGTGGCGTGTACTACATTATGTATGTAGTTTTCAAACTCATTGTATAGTCGTAGTAATGGTTTATGATGGTCTTTTAAGTTTAGCTTTTTCTACCAGAATTTAACTTGAGATGTCTTGAATTTTTTGCTTTCGATAATTGAATCCGATAGGCTCCATTGAATATGTATTTTATATGAAAAGCTAAGTTCGTGCTTTTGTATGAAGTTATTTACGCAAATAGTACACCGATAAAATGCAAATCTTACTCAATAGATACATAAATCTCAGAATCGGGAAAAATAGTTCAGATGAATGTGTTTTTGTTTGTCATAAGTTAGTTTCGTCCTTTGCTGTTATGAATACTGCTGGGTAAAATTTTCCTCGTATTTTGCAAATATCACCCAAAAATCAGACGACGGAGGAACTTTACGTCTCAAAATTACCGTTTGTACCAAACGTGAATAACATCATTTTATCTGCTGTAAACTCATTTGCAGAAATTTATTGAACGTAGCAAACTTCGAGTTAACAAACGATCACTAAAGTTCCTACAGAAGTTTTTATAAGATCAATGTTTTTCCTTCATCGTCAGCTCCTCCCAAGTTCGAAACACAATGAAGTCCTCAACCAACAAAACTCCTCCACTTCATTCTTGACTTTCCATAGAATGAGCGAAAGTTTTCTATCGCAATTTCAAGCTAAACGCGAAACTCAAAGCTTAAAAGTTTTGCCGAGCGAGATGTGGATGAATGAGAACGAAAGCTTCACAAACTGTTTGATGTCACGGGCAGCCGCCACTGAGTACGACTCCGAACTGCCTCGTAACTCGCTAGTCGCGACTAAACCCGTCTGGCTCTCTATCATATCCCGACACCCCTGTGCTGAAAGGGTTAAGAGAGATGCATCACCTCCTTATGAACGCAAGTACCAATGATAGCTTCATATCATACTTGTTGATTAGATTTTTCATTATAACATTACAGTGTAAGCTGTATTATATGAACAATTGTACCTCTGCACTAGCTGGTACTGAATTCAATAAAACACGAAGTTACGGTGCCTCATTAGAGTGTAAATAGGAGTTTTGATGGACTATTGAGAGACGGATGCTGCTTTTCTGCGGCAAGCAGAGCAACAGCAGTGCCAGGGAACGTCAGTCTGTCAATTCAGCTAAGTGACGAACTAGGTGGGTTTGTTCACGGTTCCCAACAAAGTTGTAATCATGACACCACATGACTTTCAAAGCTGAATCTACATAAAGCTTACCATAGACCGCAACAGTAGTTGACTCTTAGGTCTGACGCCGGCGGCCAAAAGTCGGCAACGGAAAAATGGGATTTTCTGAGGAGCTATTCTTTTCTCCCTAACTAATACTGGAGAAAAAACAAATTCCAAGGTACCCAACATTTTTCTTGCGGAGAAGGTATCTTGGATACGTCGGGGACACACTTGGGCGCTTGCCTGCATGACCGTGTCTGATCATGTTCATAATAGCTCTTGAGAAAATCCCATTTTTGCCCATTTTGGCAGCCAGCGTCAGAGGCCACTTTTGGACCTAAGAGTCATGTACTGTTGGGGTCTATGAACCAACTGTTATAGAATTTGTTGCTGCCAAAAAATCTGTTTAGTGAGTGAAAGTTTTGTAAAACTTATAGCCCTCCTTGCTACGGATTTCGACGCCCGGTAAGGAAATCAGGTTCTGCATCAAACTTGGCGCCCTAGCCTCAATATGCGTGCGATGAGTTACGTGGCTAGGGCGGGGGGCATACTTCCCTGCCAAATTTTGAATGGCAAAGCGTGTTTCCAGTTAATATGCCTAATTTTTTTATATTGATTTGACGCCCCAGATGCTCCGCCCAATGGTTATCCCTACTGCTCCAGTAGTTAAGCCGCTGTTAGCTTAGAGTGAAAACTGCCTGGCAGCGTTTGAGTGCTGAGGAATGTTGCAGTCACAACGGTATCGCTCGACCGCAACTGGGAATGCTGAGACGATCTTACAAACAACAAGCTGTTGTACCCTTTGCACTTCCAGTAAAGTAAGAAGAAGAATAATGACTCGTATCATATCGAAGGGAAAAATACTCCAGCCAAGCGAATTATCTGGGTTGATTTCGTCGAGGAAGAGAAATCGGGTGCCTGTGAATTTTTCAACATCTCAGCTGGCATGCACTGACTCGGACTAATGGAATTCTCCCTGCTTTAGCGAGAGATTCGCAAATTAGTGCAATTACCACGGGGAAAATCTTTTTCTTTTTTAACTTTTTTGTGGCACTTTGCAATGTTGTATGCCAGCAGTGGAGCACCCAATAGACTCAGGAGTGCAGTGCTCTTTGCATCTACCGAGCTAGCTACCATACCTTCATCTCGAGTTCCCAGCATCAAATATCAAAATCATACCCAGTGGCATTTACTTCAAGCCAGCCGTAACTAATTTAGATACATGTAATCAGCGGTCACTCGGGGTAAACATTTGTAACTAAAGAAATTGTATCGACTGGTAGCTCATTTAAATTAACGATAAATAGTGTGAAACAAGCGTAAATAGCTGTGATTGGTGATAAGTTGTAACTAATTTTAAAGAATAGGGACAGCTAGTAGCTTGTGACTAGTAGTAGTTGCTAGCAGTAACTAGCAGAAGCTATCAATAACAAGTCACACATAGTCCTAACTAAAAGTGATTATTTTTAAACTGTTATACCGTAGGGTTCTTACTAGTGGTAACTTGGCATGACTCCAGTAATCAGAGTCTGATGGGTCAAACCAAAAGAGCCTATGAAGCCAAGCAGTGGGTGGACTGGATGTATTCCACGTTTCTATTGGCATACTTAAGTATGTCTCTTGTTCTTTCGTCTGTGATATCGTCTTTGTGCGGAAATGGAGGCTTAAACCACTGACTGTAAGATTTATTTCTTCATCTGGGTGCTTACGGTTTCCATGCTCAAAGATCCTGCCTTGGTATACCTCATTGGGTAAGATCCCCAATTTTATGAACTTAATATTCGTTTATTAATTCATGCATCTCGTGCATCAGCTGCTTAGTGGTGAGCGACGTCCTTCCATGCATTGCAATTAGATTTGAGATCGAGATATAACGCCCCATGATTAAATATCGTTAAAAGTCTGCGGTAATTACGCCTCACGTTTAGTTTACTTATGCAAATCCTCGTGAGTGCATTGGTGAGAAAGTTAAAGATAGCGTATCGTTAGCCAATGTCACTTCACAGTCTACCCCTTACAGCATTTTGGCCTGCCTCAGAAGCTGCTTTATAATTTTAGCTTCTGATGTAGGCAATATTCTCGTCGGGATATTGTGAGTAGCCAGCCTCTACCGGATAAACCCTACAGTTACGGAGAAGCTAGATGATGATTATAATCTACTTCTGTCCAGCCAACTGGCCACAATCATCGTGATGTACTAAAAATTATCCTTACTGCATCTACTACAGTTGCCTTCAGACTGGTGAGGTGGATCTCAAGATCAACCATCAGCTGGTAGGGAGGCTTATACTATGATGATACATCTTCTACTACTACCACTCCTACTTTCAAGGTCCACCCCTAGATAGCACCATTCCTACGAAAACTGGGTTGTAACTGCAATGGGCTTAGGACTCGTTGGATATACAGCTTTTATAAGCAATTTTCCAATGCATAAAATATCCCTCGCTTGTCTGTGGATGAAAAATTTCTTTTTAGTTAACTAGGTTACGTTTCTATTTATTGAAGACTACTCAATATGTCCTTATGGCTCCGTTATAACCACATAAGAGCCTGAAGTTCAATAATCACGTGGCTAACATGGAAGACCTTTATATAAGTATTTGTAGCAAATGCGTGGTTCTCAATTATGTCATTGGAGAACAATAGTTGTCAACTGCAGCACAGCAACAACAGAACATTTGCTCATGCATACGTTTACTATATACCAAAGGAAGCAGTTGTAAGGTTTCTGAGCTTATCTAAAATATCACTGTGACAGAAAATTAGAACGTCCGCCTCATGCGCTCTAGTACGGAGATTCAAGCTTCTTTGCCAGACAGGTGAAATCTTCCAGTCACCATTTAGTCTGCATTTTCGGCATTGAGACGCTATTGCGAGCATACTGATCCTCGTTTAAGTGGTGATAATAAACGAGTCAAAACAAATTTCAATTAATAAATGTAGTGTCGACTTATAAAACCTAACGTTACGAGAATTCTCCCATCATTAGAGAATAAACTGTAAACGTATCATCTACGAATCAAAAATTTCTTAATTTCGAATGCTGTTAGAGGGGAAGATAGATGTCGTCGGGGGGAAGTCTAAAACGCAAATAAACAAAGCTACTTCAAGGAGCCGGATGTCAGCGCATGTACAGGCGGAGGATGTGGGACTAATTGTGGACTGTGTGAACTGCTACAGCTGTGGTCATAACGTTAACCCATTAACGCCCAAATTTTTGATTTGTGAAATTTCCATCTAAACACATTTATATGGTGTAAATATTTCATATAAAACAGTTTCTTCCCAATTTTAGAG
>LQNS02278094.1:58042791-58073750 GCA_001587735.2 Parhyale hawaiensis | reverse complement strand
CGCGACACGGCCGTAATGGAGGATCGTAATGGGAACTTCAAAGTCCAATATCTCGGAAAGTATGCATTTGCGGCAAAAACGTCATTCGTGGAAAACGTCTTAAAATGGGTCCTTCTACCTAAATATGACTTCAAAATATTGAAAATGCGTGATGATCCTAAAAGCGAATTTTACCTTATTTTATTTTAAGGAACCTATAGTTTTCCTTTGTTCAAAGAATTCAGAATTACCTGTTATGTACTGGACTGACCTGCAGTTAATTTTAATAACGCAAATATTATTGCCGAACTGTGCCTATGGTATAAAAACTGCTCATGATGTGAAAACTATATAACAAACTAGTTGTTATGGTTGCTGACTCGCTCATTATCCAGAGAGCGGAAGTTCGAGCCTTGCCATGGAGGGGAAGGAAATGGACGTTCAGGAATGTACAGCGGCCGTGGGAGGTTACTAGCTTTAGAGCTGGGGGGGGGGGCGCTGGTCGACCGGATCTTCCAACAATATGACACCGTAGCCTGGTCGATGAGTAATCTACTGCAGCTGCGCACTCCCCTGGGTCCTAATGTGCATATCCTGCCGCACGGACCAGTGTATGTAAGTATCCTGGTTAGGGTGTGTGCCGTGAACGCGACGTTAGCTTTACAGCTTCCCTTTGTACTTAGCTACAGCGTATGGAAGGAACCAATAATACGGTAACCAGATACGCATGTTACTGTGTCCGAGAACCAAAAGATGAAGCTCGGAATGCCCTCCACCACGTCGCTGCGGTGATAACCTATGGAGAACATCATCACTAACCCGTGGTTTTTATTATTCATTTTGGTAGCGCTTAGTTCACAGGTTAGCGCGTCGTGAAGTTTTCATCGGCAATTTCAAAATTTTATTTGAAATATTTTATGTGACCCTAGCTAGGCCTATATATAGTTTAGCTAAGACTGGGCATATGGGAAATTTCGCCGGTAGTGACGTTTGCCACCAAGTTGCGAAGTTCTTTGCCCGGATACATCATTTCGATTTCAAACTTTCAAAGATACCGCAACTGCAGTCGCTCTCGTAAACAGAACCTCGGAAATGCCCATTGAGATGGCAACACTGTAGAGGAATTTGACCTCGCCCAAACTGTTTTGATAAATGGACAGAGTATAATTGAGTTCTATTTCGCCATTTTACCGAGCACTCACTGAGGCATCAGCTGAAGCCAAAATTCTCTACAGGTACCGTTCCATACTGTTTATGTTTTAGATTTTTTTTTTATCTCCCGCGAGCGAAGTGAAGAGCGGTGATGATGTTTTCCTAGAAGATTTAATTATACATGTACCGTATATATATTTCTATGTCTGTCCACCGAAAAAGAGGGAGAAGGAGTTGAGCAATGTCATAAAAAATGATGGCGTTGAATTTGCCCACCACCGCGGATAAGGGTCTTGCATCACGAGGCGTTCTAGTTTCTTTTCGGGAAGTGTTCGTTACAGGAAATTCCAACGTTTTAAGAATCTCCCTTTCAGAAGTTCTACTGTAGTATTTTCCTCTATATGGTATACAGACTGGCCTGAGGGTGGAGGCCAGTGGGTGTCCCCCCCCCCCTTCCCCGCCATCCTCTCCAGAAAAATCTCTATTGGTAACTTTAGCCTTAGCTTAAGCCCTCGGCGTGTCTGTCTTTCGGTCCACTGTGCTTCCTTCCGTATTCATGGCCCCGTCCCACTGATGATTCTTTGCTCCGTTCTTCCCTTTCTTTCCCGATGTAATGTTTTCATGTGTGTTGATCTTGCATTGGAACACCCTAGTGCGTGGGTTCCACGTTGCCTTCGCCTTACTAGGGACGCTTTCGATTGGGTCGTCAAAGCCAAGCACCCTTGTCTTAGCTTGTCCGAAACTGCAGACAGGTGCCCTGGCTTCAGCCCGTTTATTCACGTTTCAGGCATTAACTCAAAATTGATCACCTGTGAGACTTCAACGACTCAATCTTAGTTCGTAAAATGGAAATTTCAGTCGGTTCAACTTAATCAAGTTGTTTCTAAGAACTGCTGCGCGATTCAAAGTGACAAAGCCAAGTTCCTATCTCCACGTCCGGACAAGTTAAGTGAAGTGTGTTTGGGTTTGGCGACACAACCGAAATCGTCCTAAGAGTCTATTCTTTTCCTCTCCTGTAACAACGTAGTTTTCTTCCGTGGAGGCTGAAACAACGTGTTAACTCAGCACTTATTTAAGACTGATGATGAATGGATAATCCAATAGTAATGATGCCAATGTGTAGTGGAAAACATTTAATTTGTATGCCGTAAGCGTAGGTCAAATAGGCTACTGCCGCGAGCCCAAGACTCGCGAGGTATGTATCTTCATGCCCCCCCATCAAAAAAAAAAAAAAAGCGCGTTCCTCCTTCATGTGACTGCACGCTGTACATATCTAACGCTGTAATTACTCCCGTTAGCGCGTACGGCCACTTTATCCATCCCAAAATGTCACAGAATGGGAATTTAAAAGTGGCTGTCATATTTGAAATGATTTTGTTTCAAAGACGTGGGGTTTCTTTAGATCTTTCATTTTAATGAACTCCCCATCTCAATTCTACAGATGAAATGCAAAGTGAGTGAACTGCCTCTTTACGTTAATGGGGTAGCCTACCACATTTAATCTTTTTAGTCTGTAATCAATTTTTCAGGCATTCTTTGCATGAGCCANCTTCAAAGTCCAATATCTCGGAAAGTATGCATTTGCGGCAAAAACGTCATTCGTGGAAAACGTCTTAAAATGGGTCTTTCTACCTATATAAGACTTCAAAATATTGAAAATGCGCGATGGTCCTAAAAGCGAATTTTACCGATTTAATTATACTTGTCCCGTATATATATTTCTATGTCTGTCCACCGAAAAAGAGGGAGAAGGAGTTGAGCAATGTTCATGCTTTTTTTTTGCAGGCAGTCAGGTGGGTTGTCCTAGATGTGAGTGAAAAACTATGTAGAGTTAGCTGGCCATAAGTAATACGGCGTTGAATATTTTCTGACCACCCAAAAAGAAGCAGAAGGAATTGAGTCATGATAATAATTTTTTTCAGGCAGTCAGGTGAGTTGACAGAGGCGACAAATGCCAAAAAGCTAGAGTTAGCTAGCCATCAAAAATGATGGTGTTGAATTTGCCCACCACCGCGGGTAAGGGTCTTGCATCACAAGGCGTTCTAGTTTCTTTTCGGGAAGTGTTCGTTTTAGGAAATTCCAACGTTTTAAAAATCTCCCTTTCAGAAATTCTACTGTAGTATTTTCCTCTATATGGTTTACAGACTGGCCTGAGGGTGGAGCTAGCGAGCGGTGCCCCTCCCCCTCCCCACCATCCTCTCCAGAAAAATCTCTATTGGTAACTTTAGCCTTGGCTTAAGCCCTCGGCGTGTCTGTCTTTCGGCCTACTGTGCTTCCTTCCATATTCATGGTCCCGCCCCACTGATAATTCTTTGCTCCATTCTTCCTTTTCTTTCCCGATTTAAGGTTTTCATGTGTGTTGATCTTTCATTGGAACACCCTAGTGCATGGGTTCCACGTTGCTTTCGCCGTACTAGGGACGCCTTCGATTGGGTCGTCAAAGCCAAGCACCCTTGTCTTAACTTGTCCGAAACTGCAGACAGGTGCCCTGGCTTCGACCAGTTTATTCAAGTTTCAGGCATTAACTCCAAATTGATCACCTGTGAGATTTCAACGAACTCAATCTTACTTCGTAAAAAGATAATCCAATAGTAATTATGCTAATGTGTAGTGGAAAACATTTAATTCGTATGCAGTAAGCGTAGGTCAAATAAGCTACTGCCGTAATTTGTTTGTGTCGATTCCAGCCCCAGACTCACGAGGTATGTATCTTCATGCCCCCCCCATAAAAAAACTCGTTCCTCCTTCATGTGCCTGTATGCTGTACCTTTCTAACGCTGCAATTACTCCCGTTAGCGCGTACGGCCATTTTATCCATCCCAAAATGTCACAGAATGAGAATTTAAAAGTGGCTCCCATATTTGAAATGATTTTGTTTCAAAGACGTGGGGTTTCTTAAGATCTTTCATTTTAATGAACTCCCCATCTCAATTCTACAGATGAAATGCAAAGTGAGTGAACTGCCTCTTTACGTTAATGGGGTAGCCTACCACATTTAATCTTTTTAGTCTGTAATCAATTTTTCAGCCATTCTTTGCATGAGCCATTAAAGAAAGTACCAAGCGACGTTGGATAAAAGCGCCTTAATTAATTGCATAGCTTGAGGGCGACCCAGTGCAATAATGGCTCGCTCGGGTGCTCTGGGTCAGGCTCCGTAAAGGTGTTCCAATGAACTCGGGTAATTCGGCTGACTGTATAGCGACATTTTCACTTTATATGCTTGCTTGATTCCTGTATTTGGGACTCTTGACACTTTACAGGCTAGGTTGACATCAGCGTCCTCTTTCGTATACAGTAGGGTTGTGTCTACGGAGATTGATGCGTAGCGTTGGAAGTAAGAGGGTACCCGTAGAAACACCAGGACCTCACTGCTACTCAGTGGCTTGCGTCATTATAAAGCGATGGTGAAAATAATTATTTCATCAACACTCCTGTAATTTTCGCTCTTCTGATTGGTTCAACTCTGAAGAATACCTTTCCATTTATGTCCGTTGGTCCTCTACTCAGTTCGCGCATTATGAACTCATAGCAAGTAAAAACTTTGCTATGAGAAGGAAGTCAATACATATCAATACCCCTTTTACCACCAAGAGATATTTCAGACGTTGCCAGTGCTTGCATTTCAAAACTTACATAGCAATGACACAAAGATCAACCATTCAAGCAAAGAAGCAACCAATAAACAGTGTATTTTAATAATATGAGTGGGATTATACTTTCTAGAAAGTCCTTATTCTTGCGCTGAAATGCGATAACTCATTTGCTACCTAACAAAATGGTGGCATTGAGTAAAGGGATAGAATGAAAAACTAGTGTCGGTAGTGTCGCTTGGTTATTGCTGTTGAGTGCATTGGTGGGTGATGGAGAGAGTTAAACTAGGCCGCAGAGGCTGCAACAGCCATTGGTTGTCTTTGTCTTTGTATTTACTAGTATACCCAGCCGTCAAAAATGACGGGACGGCTATAATTTCGTAATGAAGCTTTTGATTATTCTTGTATGCGGTACGTGCTTTGGTGTAAACTATGCCTCATACCTGAAGGTCTGATCATCCATTAATTAAAGCAACGAAAGTTGTGCCATGATCAGTTTGCGAGAGCAAAATTTCCCTCCAAGCAAAAGCGCAAATATTAGTTTAGCAATGCCTCAAAGTAAAGTAGCACAAAGAAAATATAGCTTAACCAGTAAAATTTACCGGAAATAGTTCCTGTTGTATCCTAGATACCAGTAGTTGAGCCATTAGGATCGACTTTTGGCGACTATCTATATTACAAATATTAAGAAAGCTGTCTGTCCCAAGCCTTCCGAGAACCGTATCCAGGATACAGACCTGGGAACAGCTTATTAATTACTGTAGAACTGAGCTCGGAACTTTGTGAACTTGGTGGCCTTTATGCACTTGGTGGACTAGGTGAACGTGATGGATTTTGCGGTCTTTGTGAATTTGGTTAAGTTTGTGGGCGTTGTGTTTAGTGTACTTGGAGGAAGTAGTAAAATTGCGAAATTTTTCGATGGGTTGTAAGATGTATTAAAATATATATTTTCATAACTAAATGAACAAAATGGCTGCTGGTGGTGGTCTAATAAGAATAGAAAATAGGCCGGTATTGGGAAAGTTTCAACTACCACAAAGAAATTCAGTGAGGGAAAACCTACGTAAAATGCATAGATTATGCGTGACTGAAACGTACACTCCATCCACGTTTAAGCCTCTCATATAACGCCCTCAAAAAGGATGCAAGTAGTATCTAACTACCATTTTAACCAATTTGCGCTTCAAAAAAATGCAGTAGCTCGAGCATATTCCCGCAGTAATATTAGCTATAGTAACTTAGGACACCAATTTGCTGCCATCTCAATCTGTTATTGAGTTGATGCATTTTCTCATAGACTTAATATTATGACGAAAAGACGGACAGACCAAGCTAGAGAGCAAGCAACCAACAAATTTCGTTTTGTTGTATAGTGGATACGTAAAATTCGCAACAAGCTTTTTAAGCGCTCTTTCCCTGAACTGTCTGTATTTTAAATCAGCAGTTATACAGACTAGCTAGAACCTGTGAAAATTCCATAGAACAAAAGCAATGTTCTACAGCAATATTTTAGACCCGTATCATCTTAATTTCCCTAATCAAATCCTGAAGAAACCTGTGGACATTCAACTGAGCCATAACATAGTTCCTCAATTTTGATGCCCTCGGACCTGTATCATGCATACGAAGTGTGAAATATGTTTCAAATCAGGCAGAGAATCTTCTACCCATCACCTGTGAGCAGTATTAGTTTATATTTGAACTTTATTCCTTCTCCTATTGAATCCTCCTCTTGTTGCATCAAAGATACCTCAAGTATACCCTAATTTTCCCTTATCTATAGTCTGACCATTTTATCAAGGCAGTTCGGTCGTGGTCAAATTCCTCTACACAGCGTTGCGAATTCTATGGCTATTTCTGAGATTTTGTTCGGCCCATATCTTAGCCCCGCCCCCTACCTGTATATAGAGAAATCTCAAAAATACCTATAGAATTAGCACCGATGCAGGGGAATTTGACCACGACCGAACTGTCTTGATAAAATGGTTAGACTAACATACTGATGAAAGCGTCACGGTCGTACTAAGTAACTGTCAAACTAACGGAGTGACAAGCAGAAATATAATATAGATTAGTGATGGGTCGGATGTAACTTTTTAGACATCCGCAGATGCGGATCTTTAAGCGTTCTGACATCCACGGATGTGGATGCAATTACGGATATTACCATTTCAACATCCGCAGATGCGGATGTTCTGCGGATGCAGATCCGGATATTCGCCCCTGCACTAACACACCTCCTCTCACGACGGCAGTTTGTACAACACTTGGGAAGAAAACTTAGATAGCGCTGAGTTGACAGGGACAGCGCTTGCACACATTTCAGTCCAAATGAGAATTTGCAGTTTTCAGCACCACGGATCAGCTTAGTGTAGCTGCAGTGATAAACATGCACATCCGCGCCTCCCTTGCTGCGGATCTTTAGCGGATTTTACAGTTCTGACATCCGCAGATGCGATTGCGAAAGTTACCATCTTTGCATCCGCAGATGCGGATGTCAGAAAGGTGCGGATGTTTCGCGGTCACTGATATTCGCCCTATCACTAGTATAGATTGGACTCAAAGTGACACAAACGCACACATTACCCGTAGATTCCTTCTGGGCCAACAAACTTCCATTATATGAAAACTGTTCTGTTCACCTAACGACTGTTCATCTTCTGATAAGCTGTCCATCATAATTATACTCCTGAGCGATCTCAGTCTTGCGAACTCCCTCTTTGATGTTCTCATTGGGGAGGCTGCTGCTCTCCCACGCCCATTATGCCAATTTCTGTCTTCCTTGAATCTTCTTCCTCGCGTTAAAACCCTTCCGTATTGTGAAACACTCTGTTTTCTTTTCTCAAAACTTCTGAAAATACATTTCGGTTCGCTATTTTTGCATTAGGACTATTTAAGTAAATACGAAAGTACGCTAAACTAAAGAAGCAAAGTGAGAGGGCAGATTTTCGCCAAGCAAAGCAATGCCAACCTTAACTCTGGTGTTACATCCCGGATTTCGTTTTGATCATCAACAAATCTTAACTAACAGTTCTTCGTGCACTCTTAAGAGTTCCTGTAGGCTTCAGGAAGTACCGTCGATATATTTTTAAATTCTGACAAGCAGGTGAGCAGAGAGGAAAACAGATCAACAGATCATAGCAAAATTTGGTCGTTTTTCGTACCATTCCTAACGGGTGCTGTAAATTTTGTGACCATCCCTCCATAACTTTTTAGATTATTTTGGTGACAGACAAAGAGACAAACTCCGACAAAAACAGAACCTCTTTTCAGGAGGTACTAAATCACGACGTTTCAGCTAATACTAGAAAATAACATCTAGAACAAGGAAAAGATATAATTTAGTTTCATGTAATTTGTATAAATAAAGATTTAGCTAATACCGCAAAAAATGACAAACGACTGCTACTCTACCCTATCGTCAAGCTGAGAGCTACGACTGAGCTGGTGCTCGGCAAGTTGTTCACTTTGGTGTGACGTCACTAGTCTGGAGAGGGCGAGGCTATTTCGGTGGCAGAGGCTGTGGAATTTAGAGAATTTATTATACTTTACGTTACTCTCTGGCAGAGCTTTGCTGTTAGCGGGGCTTGGGCTATTTTCAATTATGTGACGTCCAGATATGACTAATGACGAAAAATACGGAAGAAAACATTACTATGGGCGCTGTTCGGCTTGGTGCTCGTCCCGAATGCCTTTCAGGAGGCATAGGATGGGCCCTTGGCCATAGGGTTGGGTTAGTTAGACTAGCCCATCCTATGTTATGGGGCGCGGCGACCCCAGGGGCTGGTGTAGGTTACCTTAGCCATTAGCTAGGCCTTTGGGCGTCTCTTTCATGCCCACTTTGCTTCCTTTGATTTTCACACTCCTACTTGCTCGTGCTTTATTTTGATCTTCCTCTTCTTTCCCGACTAGCTATTCCCATGCGCGTTGATCCTGTGTGGGAACACTTTTATGCATGGGTTTCCCATTTCTATCGTCATGCAATTTATATGTCCACTAGTGTCCCGAGCCGTCATTGTAAATGACTGCATATTGGGTTATTAAATGACTGGTGCACGTGTGCGATAAATGACGGCAGTAAGTTAGCCCTTCAGGAAAACCCCCGCTGGCTCCCTCATTTTTCCCCTATCTAATACTGAAGAAAAAGATTNTCTTATTAGTTGTATTTTTCCCCTATCTAATACTGAAGAAAAAGATTGCAAGGTACCCCACTTTTTTTTTCGCCGAAAAAAAATTGCAAGGTACCCCACTTTTTTTTTACATTGTGAAATCTGAATTTTCTCCTATCTTATTCCCATAGAGCGTGACAGGAAAGATATAAATATATAAATAAATAAATAAATAAATAAATGAATAAATAAATAAATAAAAACACGACGTGAATTATTATAATAGTAGATTGCGTCTCCCTCTGTTAGATCACGATTGTTGTGGGAACGGGACTTGAACTATTTAATATAATAATAATCGTCCCGACTGTGCATAAATATGCTGCATGATAAGCAACGACGTTGGTCGCACCTCGAGCCTCTCCACTGCACGTGAGGTGTGCCCTACATATTGCGCAGCGTTAGGGCCGAAACTTACTAAAAGCAGTTCTGCAAGAAGCTAGCAGGCTGGCAGTTTTATTTTCAGAAGCAGAGAATGCATTGGAGCGCGCAGACCGAACAGCGGCAGTTGAGCAGGCCGCTGCCGCTGTTCGGTGTGCACACACTCCGTGCTTCTCAAAAACTGCCTGCCTGCCTGCCAGCATCTCGCTGAACCGCTTTGGACAGGGACACCGGTACTCACCTCCGACGCGCCGGAGTTCCACATCGTTGGTGCGAGTGCTATAAAGAGTAAAGTTTTCTCTACGAGAACCAACGTTACTTACGTTTATGTCGAAATGTTCAGAGACTCATCTTGTGCACAGTACTGGAATTTTTAGTTACGAAAACGCCGCAAAGAACTTGCAATACTTTCTGAAGAACTCATTTGCAAAAATTTTGCAAGACTTAGAAAAACCTAGATTGCTATACAATGTGGAATATGCCGTCGAACGTTATTCATCTATAGAAGTTTGCTTGAGGGTTCGTGGGTCACTCGATCCAAATACATATGAGCTGGGCACCATCAGCCGTGGGCTAATGAATGTAACAAACCTCAACCAAAGAGTATCTCACGTTGTCAGAGGGTAGAACTGAACTACGAAAAAAATAGTAAATATATACATTGTTTTTAATGGTATGGACTTTGATTGGCAGACATCTTTTCTGAGCCATGGAAAGAGGAAAGAAAAAGGAGTGCGTGTGTGAAGCGATGGAATATGGTTGAAAACAATGGATGCTCAGGCTACGCAGGATATGATGATTTGGCCAAATAGTTCTTTCGTTATGTAGTATAAATTGTTCATACTTGCACGCATTGTTCCAAATTCTTTTTCTTTGGATACTGTAGTTTGTGCAGCGACTACATTTACATCAATGGGATATAAGCCCCGAAAGATGAAGTTTCTAACGTTTTTGCTTGCATTTGAGCCATTGGAACGGAGGATCAGGTGGAGCACTAACCGCATCTAAGGTTTTTTTTACTACAGAGAAGAAAGCAGCGGAAACTGGTTGAAATATAAGCAATGTGCTTGGAGAGAAGGCTGTTTGACAACACGTGTGCCAGGAATGGCTTACTGGAATTCGATTAGAGAATTTTCAGTAAGAGATGCACCTCGCTGTTGCCGGCCTAAAGAGATTGACATCGACCAACTGATGGCTGTGGTCGAACAAGATTGCAGTCGGACGACCAGACAAAGCGCTGATATTCTCTACATTTCCAAAACAAGCGTGGAAATTGAATTTCCACCTGAAAACGACCGAACTTTTTGAAGCTTTGGACAGGGAAGTGTTGGTCGGACGACTGAGCGGTAGCCAGGATTTCAAGTACACAATATAAATGAAAATGAAGCATTGAATCTCATGAATAGCTTTAATTAATGCCGAGCCCAGTCTCTTCAGTCGTACGCTCAGCTTACGAATGGATGTTCAGCTTTCGCGTCGTTCGTGCGTCGTTGGCGACTTCCACTGTGCAGCAGGACGATCGATGTGCAAGTGGTAGCACGTGTCCGTGCATAAGTTGTGTATGCGACTGTACAGTGTGGCTCCGGTTGTTGACTGCCCCGTAGCTGCAACAAACTGCCAGAGCGACTTTATGCTGGACCTGCGGCCAGCGCCGTCATGAAACAACGGAGGAAAAAAATTACTTCATCGAAGATTCGTTTGGTAGTTTTGTTCTCCAAAAAATTTATTTTTTCTCCTTTTAATCTACTCGAATTGACAATCATAAACACAGCAAAGCATGTATATAATCGCAGTGGAAGTACAATATTGTATCTAAGTCCCCTCATAAAGGAATTCTAGTTGTTTGCAGTCGTTTGATAAAAAAAATGATAAGGCAACGACTCCCTTTCTTTTCAGCAGCTGAATTTTCTTCTCTCTATCAAAAACCTTTATTTTACTGTATAGTGGGAGAGTAAAATGCTCAACGTTCTGTAGTTATTTTTGCTTCCATACTTTTTCCCTGTGTCTGACAAATTTTTATTCTGTTCTTTCTCAGCATTTTGTTGTTCCTTCGTATTGGTTGCCTCGTTTTCTTGATGGACCTGTCCATTCCTGTCATTTCTTGGAACACCGAAACAGGGGCTTCGGAGGACGAAATTATATTGTCGAATGCTATTTTCCATTGTCGTCTCCATATTTTCACTAATTACCGAGTGTGGTACTCGGCTACACTACACTTATTCTTGTGTTGCATGTAACTTACTTCTTGCAGTGTTTACTATTTGAGCCTATAGAGTTTAATTGTAGTTGTTTTCGTCGTGCATTTCTATAGTCTCTTCAGCAACAATGTTGATTTTGGTTGCTGCTGCTGCACGGAATTCCGTCAAAGTCCGAAACCCAAAGCAAACTTTTCGCTATTGCAGGGTATATTGTCGGTTCATTTGGAAGTGACGTCGTTGCACAGTGAAACTGCGACTTTTATTACTCTGCCAAATGTTTCATGCGATACTTCGTATGCACGTTTCCAGACAGGGATATTTTTCTAGCTTCATTCTAACCGATCTCCACTTGCTCTGCACTGTGATTATTTAATTAACTTACAATAGAAGGCCTCGATGCTGATGGGGGTAAGGCAGGAGTTTAATCTCCTATAAAATAGCGAAAGTGAACGATCATCAGTTTGAAGGCTTTCGTTTCCAGTGCCTGCGTTAATACGTAGCTATTACTGTAAAGCGCAGATTTGTTACTACATATTCTAGGAGAACAGAGCATGAACTATGAACTGGTGCTATGCCGTACACAATACAAACGCGCATCGCATCGTTAAAATGCAACCCAAATTGCTTTTAACAATTGATTTTTTGTAGCTTATCCTACCTCAGTTGAAGAACGTGGCATGCACAGTAATGATAATGCAGGAAACATTAATTTTGGTAGTCTAGCTAATTACTTAGTAATAATGCTGAAAACCTTCTAATGGTAGTTGGGTGAAATGTAACTAAATGAAATATGAAACAGGTTTATGTGTTGAAGCGTTTTATTTTTTATCTATTGACCTAGGGTAATACTTATTTCGTATCATAATATGTAAAGTTAAAGCGAGACACTGTTTACTTTGGTAACATTTTTTTCAGGCTGTTCCAAAAGTAGAGCAAGGTTATTTTGCTCAGTTGGGTAAAGTCGCGACGAATTCTTGCAGGTTCTCGACTGCCTGTTTATAGTAACAGCATGTGGCTTGCTAGCCACTTCCATAATCTGATACTGTATTGGTATTTCTTTCATTACTTGATGATGGCTTCCAACATTACTATACTGTAATATCAGTAGCCATTCTCTTATTCATAAGAGTAACAAAATCTTGGCATGATACTGTGAAGTACTTATGGACCGGCGTGTGTTGGATTAGAACGCCTCGTGGCGTACGTAAAACCATCACCCGTGGTGGGGACGAATTCAACACCGTCATTTTTGATAGGCAGCTAATTCTAGATCTTGGGTGTTTTTCACATCTCAGGCAACCCACCTGACTGCATGAAAAAATTATGACTTCTTCTACCTCTGTTTGGGTGGACAGACAACAAAATTCAAAACAGTCATTGTTGATGGCCAGCTAACTCTGGTTCATTGGTATTTTTCACATCTAGGTCAACCCACCTGACTCCCTACAAAAATTATGAACATTGCTCAGCTGCCTATCCCTCTTTTTGTGTGCATAGACAGACAAATATATATATATATATATATATATACATATATATATATATTCAAATATACTTTAATCTTCGACGAAAACATGATCACCGTTTTTCGCTTCCCTCGCGAGTAATAATTACTCTTAATGTTACAACCCTACATGTGTTTGTCACGGCCGTAATACAATACATAGGACCTTGAGACTTCCTGAACGTCTGAGATGGCAGAGAACATTCGACGTTCCGTTTCTTAGGACTTCCTGTTAAAGGGTCCTCGGTTCCGTACGTCGTCTCAGGGAACAAAAGACTGCGAGTCATTAACCAAATAAAACCGTTGTCTGGGCGCGCTGGCGCTCACGCTACATTTTTACGGGGCTCGTCAGAGGCACAAAGAATGCTTTCGCAAGTGTCAACTTTTACGTAGAATTATTTCTTGCAAGTCTGGAGTGAACGCCAGATGAGAATAGATGCCAAAATTGGTAAGGAAAACTCACTGTAATGTTTTCGACCGCCTTTGGAAAATCCTGGCAAACTGCAAAGTGGCGGCACTGCTGCAGAGACCTTCGAGAATCTGTTGTCTCCACCAGACACAGCGCCATGGTGCTTCTTTTTATGAGGTACTCGGAAGCCACTTCTGTTCTTGGCTTCTTTGCGGTATCTCATTTCGCCCAGCAATTATTCGGCCACACGTCGGTCGTCCACTCATGCGTAAACGTTCAGAAGTGCGGGCTGACGACCGGTGCTGCGTACGTGCTGCATGGCGCTCACCTAATGGATGTGATAAATGTATTTATTTGTGCCACATATTTTCTCTGCCAGTACTTTACGTAAGACCTAAGTGTGCCTGGAAGTTCGGTTGCTACACGTACGACGACATCTGTAACGATCAGCGCGTGTTAGGTCTATTGACAGGTTTGCTCACTACCTGTATGTTATTATAGAATGGCTGGTAGATCCCATAAATTCTTGCACGGTGGAAGCGCTAGGTCCTGTTTAACTCTTTCGGGTCGGAGTAAACCATCACTTTTTAGGGTGAAACTGCACTGTTTGATAACATCACAAAGTGAGTTGAAGTATGAACGAAAGGGTCCCGTCAGGAGGCATACGATGGGCCATAGGGTTAGGTTAGCTAGGTTCACCCATCCGATGTTATGGGGAGCGGCGCTCCCAGGGGGGGGGGGGGCTGTGTAGGCTACCTTAGCTCTTAGCTAGGCCTTCTGTCTTTCGTGCCCACTTTGCCTTCTTCCTGATTTCGTACTCCTACTGATTTTACTTTCATCTATTCTTCGTTTTCTTTCTCGATTTCCTGTTCCCATGCGCGTTCGTCCAACTTCGTGTATGGGTTCCACATTTCTGTCGACATACTACATGTTCCTTCCTTTTCCTCTCTTGAATCACCATTTTTGTGTCTAGGGAGGCTTAAACATCTAATAATATAATAATGCGCGAAAGGGTTAGATAGCACGGGCGTTTATCTTTTTTCCTATTTGCGAAAGTTGTTGTTGTCGGCGTTGCCGTTTGCGTTCTGCCGCGCTCTCTTCGCAAAAAAAAAACTTTACTTATGCTGGCAAGCCGACCCAATTTTCCAAGCAAGTGGACTATAAAACCCTTCTCGTGCTATCTTGATGAGCACCGCCAGAATGTCAGCGGGCAGCGGGCCTCATTCGCCGCATATACGACAGTTGCTTTTCAACTTCTGCGCCCCTTGCACCCCTTTCGTCATCAGTCGACGCCATTGCCCTCCTTCTTTATGTTAAGTTCTTGAGAAGATGCATTCCAAACACTACGTACACACTGTCAACTATTCACGGTTTGAAGCTGCCAATCTATGACCTCAGTGTCTCGCCCCCGATCCCTGGTTGAGAAGCACGAATATTTGGGCTGATCCAGCGTGCATCGCTGCGGAACGCGTTCCAACGCCAGCATTGTAGCTGTACAGTCAGAATGTCTACCCCTACAAATTTCTTGGCGTCTCTAGAAGCTAATTTTGTGGTTTATGCATCTCGGGCGGCCCAGAATTTTGGTTGGTTATTTGCCACACGCCTCTGGAAACAACCTGAGTGCTTTTCCGTGGGGGTGTGGCATCAGGCCGCCGTTGCTGCTGATGCAGTTAGTTTGTAAAATTTGGTTGCTGATGAAGTTAGTTTGTAGAATTTGGTTGGTCCCCTATGCGTCCCCTTTTACTTCTTGAGATGAGACACCGATAGTAGTAGAAGACTCATTGCGTGGGATTCCCCCCCTGTTCCGTGGGGGAGCGAGGGAAGCATGGAGGGGGCTTTCTGCACCAGTGACTCTGCCGTCGTCTTCTTCTCTTTTTATTCTTCGTCTCTTTGTGATACTTTACGCTTCGTTTTCCAGCCAGTAGTAGCGCTCTTGGCCGACTTGAGACAAATTCTGCGGCATTGAATATTAGTAGGTCGTCCGTGGCGTCCGCACACAGCGGCCTGACCGAGCCTCCCTGTAAGCGTAAATCACACTTGGAAGTGGACTTGTGGTAAACATATGACGATAATAGTGATAATAATATACCGTAGTTGTACTTTTTATAGTACGTTTAGTTTCTTAAGCTGCTCCCATGTACTTAACGAAGGGGTTTTTGGGTGATTACCTATCTCGTAGGAATCCAATTTGTTCTCGTGCTCATGATCACCCCTCAGAGGGCATGGGATGGGCCATAGGGCTAAGTTAGGTTTGTTTCTTCCTCTGTAAGATCGCCTTTGCTGTGGAAACGGAAGTTGAAGGAGTCAATGTAACAATAAAATGTGGTCATGATCATTGGAAGAGCCGCTGTTTATGACTGCCCTGATCTCTTGCATTCCAATGCTTGCCAGCAGTAGTGAACCTGAGATTTTCAAATTTCTTATGAGTACGCTCTTCAACGGAACCGTTGGCAGCACTGTTTTTGCGCGAGTGCATGCATTCCTGCTCCCACTTTATTACTTTTACCGTTCCAGGAGTTATTGAAAAGATGAGTTTACA
This sequence comes from Parhyale hawaiensis, assembly GCA_001587735.2. NCBI lineage: Eukaryota > Metazoa > Arthropoda > Malacostraca > Amphipoda > Hyalidae > Parhyale > Parhyale hawaiensis. The sequence continues at coordinate 58,057,829 of LQNS02278094.1, read as the reverse complement.
CGCCCCGTATCGACACTACCATATGAAAAAGTTCTTTATAAAACCCCACAGCGTGAAGTGTCAACTTTTCTTGGAGTTTTAAATTATATTAATCATAAGATAAACCAAGTATGCAATCTGCTCTTGAGACATATAATGAGAACTGAATATATAGCTTCACAGTTCTCCAACAAGACCAGTGAATATATTACATGGCTTGAACTGAAAAGTCGGGAATAGAGTAGAAGTTCTTGCTAGAGCAAAATTAAGTAAGTGAAGTATTTTCTGCGTGATGTAACTTTGCTTTTCTCAGAGAGATCAACTCTATTTGGGAAGTTGTGAACATGCAACAACATGAGACAAAGGGTTAAGGGACGATATATTTATTTGTCCCCGCCTTAGCAGTCACAGGTGTGACAATAGAGTTCAGTTCGTTAGGTCTATCGAACTTATGTCTAAAGGTGCGTCCACATTTTCCCCCAGGATGCATACTGCATAGGTAATCTTTGTTTGCGATCGGGCCTTGGGATAGTATTGTTTCGCTGCAATTATTTTCTCTTTTTGCTCCGATTTGTTATCTGTATTCTTGGTTTTAGACTCTTTGTCGAATTATTCCATGTCGTCAAATACGGTCATTCCCTGTTCCTCGGTGTGCTTGAGATGCTACATGGCACTCGATCTATTTTTAGATTCCTTGGGTTGCAACTCATTCCGCAGACGTGTAGGTGTTAACTAAGTGCATAGCATTGTTTTAGTTTAAAAGACGTCAAACAGGTATATAGTGATAAACCCCTTCCCAAAAAACCGGGCCAATTTTTATACGGGTAACTTACAAATTTATGATCCAGATATTATGGTAGGGAACGAAGTCTTTGCTGTCTCTTCAGCACATCGTTTATTCGTTGCAAAATATTTTAAAATGCATCAAGTAATAGGTCTTCAGATAGTTTTTTTTGGAGCACTAAAGTGTATTTAAGAGTATGATGCTGTTTGTTGCTTTGGTGTGAATAAGCCACGTTTGAACTTAAAACTGAGTTGCTAAAGGAGGCCATTCTCGCTTTTTTTTTTTTTTGCATCGAGCCGAAAATGGTACATAATAAAAAGAATAAGCAAAATTTTCTTTAGGATTCCTTCCTTGGCACCAATTCAAAGACTGAGATTTCGTTTTCTCCTTCTCTGTGCCTGCCCTTGAACTTCTAAAATGTCTCTTTACTTTGAAGAAAATGGGATGGCTTTACATTGCGAGGAGTCGATCCTCCTGACGGCAGCCTTTTAGAGCTTTAGAGTAATCCACTCATGTTGTCTGTGTCAAGTGAAAGGAAGAAGAGATTTGGTGTGCTTGCAGAATTTGCGAGTATGCTTGCAAAGTGGGCCAGTGCACTCGTAAATTGTTCGAGTGTTGTTCATTGTAGTTTGTGCGGGTGTGTTGGTATACGCTTCTCTGTTATTTTATGGCAACCAAAGTTTCAGACCTTTGTTACTATGAAAAAATATTTGTATGAGTTAAATATAGTACATCGTTTTGAAATTCAAATATCTGCTCTTTGTTTCTGATCAAACAATAATGAATTATGACATAGGTTTTGGCTAGAGAGCGAAATGTGGATTATTATCTTCAACAAAGGCAAAAATGAGTTAGTATTCTGCTAAACAGCTAACATTGGTAAAATTTGCAGAAATATATATGAAGCTGTTGTCACGACTGCTCGAACTGGGTTACCCCGGGAATGCAGCGTGCGGACCCTCTACTCATCAAAAGTGCACCAGTAATCCGTCGTTATTTCTTCAGTTAACTGATGGCCTCAATACAAATAAGCTGCACATCACTCAATAGAATGCCAAAAGATCGGTCTAACAAACTTCGGCCAATCAGATGGTCATCACAATAGCTTTTAAGACGGCCATTGTTGGCAGCTCTTGTTAACAATGAAATCTTGCCATTTCAACTCCAAAAGCCTACTTCCGGAAATTCTCGTGTCATCACAACCATTTACGCTCTTCATCTACCCCCATGAGGAATATCTTTTCCACCCTTGTCGCAGGTGTCGTTCGGAGGAAACTTGGGGCCACTTCCCCAAGTTGCTGTGTCGTCATGAACAAACGCATGTTCTGAAACCGCTGGCAGTGTTGAAAAGTCATCATGACTGCGTCAGACTGCTACCAATTCGATAGGTACTAAGCCTGCTGTTCCTGCTACAACTACATTTGACAGAAAACTCGGACCGACCAAAACTACCAACTTTTGAGGGTATCTGGCGCTGTTAAAAAAGCATTCATCAATTCGCGTCAAAACCCGCCGCCAGACATGACTTGGGTGGCTTTGGGAGTCTGTAAGAGGCTTTTCCTTTTTTGTGATACCGCATAATGTCCGCACCAGGCGATACATAATTAAGGGCAACATTCTAAGGGAAGAAACGTTTCCAAGGGTAAATCAGCACTTCCTAGTGCATTATGGAGTCTCAGAGAGGACACAGCACAATCTTAATGCCCCAAACACCTACAACACAGGCTTTAGAATTTTTTTTTCTCGTTCATAAACACAAATGGCTCTCGAGTAGCCCTCGCGTTGATATTGTCTTCGGTTCGTTTTGAAGTTCAAGGTCTCAAGCACTCTTGTGCTATACATTGGGAATGGGACAGTGGAAGAATCAAGAGGCCCATTCCCAGAGGGGAGACGATACCTAGTTCTTGGTCCTCTCTAAGCCATGGCTAACATCTGAAGATAAAACTGAGCAAGCAAGAAGCTCAGTTCCTCTAAGCTTCTGCGTGCCGTGAGTAACGCGCCCAATGTTCTTGCAAACCATAATTGTTGGTTCTTCATGCACCTTTGTATTGCTGTCCGAGTAAAAATGTCATCAGCTATTTTTATAGTAAAATTGAGGAAAGGTGATGGTCATGATTGGAACACGCAGTATATTTTGCATATGCACAGACATAGGGTCAAATAAGCGTGTGCAAGTTGAGCGTATTTCAAGCTTTGAGCAAATGAAATTTCGGGAAAAAATGACGCCGGAGTAAACGTATGAACTAGTCCTGTACTTTCAATCATGAAAAGAAATATTCCGCGGTGTAAAAAACAAATTCGTAACATAAAGCATTGATCAATTTGAATTTCGTGACACCCATTGTGCACTCCGGGAGCCGAAGAGCTTCGAGATTACCCTCTCAGAAGTAAGAGCTAAGGAATGTGATGCCAGCGCCGCAAGCAGAGATTCTGCCACAAGTAACCAACGAGTAAACACTAAATATCCCTCCAGACCACTATGCTCAAGGTAGAAGAACATTTTCTTCATTTATGAAGCAAGAATGTGAACAAATAAGATCCAAGTAAAGTATGTTGGAAAATGACGAAGCAGTTAAGTGTTACTCTAAATTCTCCGATGATTGAGGCATTTGTGCGATTGCTAACGTCACGAGAGATGGGACATAACAAGAATTCAAGTTCTTAATTACCAAGAACAGGGTTGATGGAGAAAAACTGTCCTTTCATACGAGTCGACGTCACACGGCAGACAGACGGTCAGCACTCAACAGACGCAGTGTGAGCAAGACTCCTCTGTTGAAGACGTACATTTGCGTTTGTAAGGAATTTGCTCCGTACGGAAACATTCAACAAAGATTAAACTGCAATCAAGTTACATGGCACATAGTACGAACTCTGGTTGTTTATTTTTCAACATTTACAAATTACACAGTAGGTAACGGTGAAGTCTGGGAACGCTGCCGGACGCGACAGGGTTGCTTTTCACCTCTCAACATAGGAGATATCCACATCGTATAAAGAAGAATGAACTCCCCAGAAATTTTGTAAAATGGTATAATCGTTGTTTCTCCTTCTCTATGGAAGATTCAGCGTGGTAAAGCCTAGTGTTCAGTACGGCGCCGATCTTGAACAGAAAACACCCCATCACGTACGGCAAGCTTTCGAGTGCCTGAACAGGCTGTTGTCGAGTGGTCTGCATAGCCAGTCTTTCGACTTGAATGCAATCAAAAGTCATCGGGAAGAGCTTAGGATTAATGTCCAGAAGAGACAACCCTCAAAACCTTAAGATCTAGAGCGACTGTGCGTAGAAGAAAGTGGTAAATTCTCAAATCATGGTTGGAAAAATCTCGTTGCTACAAATTTCATGAACTTCCGCTCATAAGTTTTTGAGTTATGTTAGTGACAAACATGAAATTAAACTGAGCCAGGCAAACGGATGAACAGAGTAACAAAAAAAAACTAGATCGTTTACTACTAGTAATGACCCTGTCAATTCCTGAAAATATAATAAAAATCGGTTCATAACTTTTCGAGCTATTATACCGAGAAAAAAGGCAAACAAGCAGCCTGTCTAACTCATCTTCACCAAAAGTTGATTATGTGTTCATCCTAACGTACCTAAAAATGCCTGTAAATTTAGTAAAGATCCGTTCATAATTTTTTTTATTATCCTGGGACAGCCAGATAAAACAAAAAAAATAGCCCTCTTTAGCGGAGGTAAGAATGGAAGTAACCATTGATGGTCACTCGCCCGGTAAAGGGTAAAGGTAGGTTCACTTAGCTAACCGTCCGTATTCGTTGCTGCTTTTGTCGGTGTCTGTCCTTACCAAGCCGCATCCGGAGTCAACTGCACCGTTTTCTGAGGTGTCTCCCTGCGAATTAAAAAAGATATCACAAAGTTTACTAGAGACAAGTAAGTCAACTAGTTTTCCTGACGGCTAACATTTTGGCATTTTCTGTGCAAGAGAGCTCCATGTTTACAACGGGGGCAATGGCATTCGGAGGATTTGCTGAGAGCAGTTTTTCATTTGACTACCGAAAAAACCGGCCTTCAGCATAATTATTGTGTTTTATGGTTTCTTCTCTCTAACTATTATAGTCGCTGTTCCTGCGTGCTGAGATCTCAGTGTACGGGGGGCTTCAGGTTTTGCTAACTTTACTTCTTGTAATTTCTTATTTCTCGGGTGCCAGGGATGCAGTGGCAAGTGGGGTATTAAATGACAAACCGCCAACATAATCCTGTACAGATTCCACGACTGGTTACACTCCACACTTGCCAGTATTGGGTCGGCCAAAAATTTCGTTAATATTTTTGTAAGTGATTTTTCTCTTAAAACGAACGAACTTTTTGGCAGAATCATTATATATATGCACAAAAGTATTTGAATATCCTATAGTTTTGGCCCGTAATCCTTCCATCCAAAGACGTCGCCTCGTCGGTACCTTCACTTCTGACTATTGTCTTATCAACGTCAATTCTGATATATTGACTCATCATTTTCCCATCGATGGCATTAATGCCTCCAAAATTGAACTCTTTACCGTCCCGTCAACATTATGCTAGAATAATTATTTCCCAGCTACAGTGTCGAATTCCTAACTCTTGCAAAGCTTCAACTCGAGCGCTGCAGCGATGGTGTCGTATTTCTCTTGCCGAACGCAGAAAATAATGCGAGGGGAAAACCGCCACTCCTCGTTTTGTAAAGAAAACACTAATGTTGTCACACTTTTGAGTTGTGACATCCGACACTGGCACACCCTAACTGCAAGAACAACAATTTCCAAATCATATTCGCTGGCAGGATTATCAGTACTATATAATAATTCACGTCGTGTTTTTATTCATTTATTTATATATCATATCTTTCCTGTCACGATCTATGGGAATAAGATAAGAGAAAATTTAGATTTCAAAATGTAAAAAAAGTGGGTACCTTGCAATCTTTTTCTACGGCGAAAATAAAAGTTGGGTACCTTGCAATCTTTTTCTTCAGTATTAGATAGGGGAAAAATAGAACCAATAAGATAGGAGAAAATTCAGATTTCAAAAGGCGAAAAAAAAATGGGTACCTTGGAATCTTTTTCTTCAGTATTAGATAGGTCAAAAATGAGGAAGCCCAAAAGACGGCGGGGGTTTTGGTGAAGTGTTATTTTTTGCCGTCATTTATAATGACGGCACGGGCCACTAGTTATTTAAGAATTAGTTAATTGGATACTTTCGGTGTAGGTTGATGGGTACAGGGGCACCTCATGGTCGAGGTCAAATCTGCGTCCGGTATGCTGCAGTGCCCTACTTTTCATTGCCTGTATATGTTTAATCTCAAATTAAGGCAGTTCTTCAATCCTATAAAGACAAACTGAAACTTCGGTTTTCCGTACAAATTAAATGTCGTATATGAAGCTCTGCTCTTCATGAATGGTTAAGGTAATATCTGAAATTAGTGCAATCTTATTTTACTTTTGAATCAAAAAATTATGTTCAGCTGCTTCTCCCCCCTTCATATCAAAATCTGCTACTTCTCTTCTATTTATGTTTTTCTGCCTCTTCCGTATTTTTTCTCATGTCTTTTCTTTCCTACGTTGTCCTATATTTTCCATTTCCGCAGCCCGACCGCTGCTCACCTGTGAAATTGACGCAAAGGAAATCACCATTACAAGTTAAGAAATACTTTGGCGGTGTTAGTGCTACAATCTTCAAGGTTTAGAGTAAAGCTGTCGTTTTCTAATGTATAGTAAGTGCGGATCTTATATGGCTGTGTGAAAATGTTTATATTGTATGTGACCAATGCGTCTGTCCTATGTTAAAGGGGAGTAGGGTAGAGGCAACAAACTCCGGCCGTGAGGTAATAATCGGCACCGCTTCACAATATCGTTAATATTAAAAACATAACCAACCACACACCTACATACTGTATTGTAATTATAAATAATCAATTACTGGACAGTACCCTCTAAATGAAAGCATGCATGAGGCAACAATTTGGCGGGAAATATATACGTTTTATGATTCAAGCGTACTGGTCCGCTCCGTTTCCGTGGCTTTTTCTTGTAGATTTGAAAAGAAAGTGGTTTACGTTATGCATTTGTTAAATGTAAATGTTGGATAAATTTGTGCTTAGTGTTAGTGATTTTCCTTATGAATACATAGACATCGAGAATTGATACATAGCAGATCTCATATTATTCGATGTAAGTAAATTATACAATTGCCAACCATTACCGACTCAATAAGTCGATAATTATTGGAATGCCGGCCAGGAGAGCTGCTCATTACTCAATTTTCAATGTGTGTTTATGTATATGATTTTTATTATTGACTTAGTGATAAGCTTGATCACAAGAACAATTAAAATAAACTAAACATTCATGTAACAGGTCTTTGCACTTGACGGCCCATCCCTAGTCATTGCTATTTAGCGAATGGTACTACGTAGTCCCGTTTTATTTCCCTTACTCCCCACTGTCGCCCAGAGGGCCGATTCAAAACTCACTTCCCGATAGCAGAGATTAACGGCGCACTTTTTTATTTCCATTAGTGACTTATTTTCAGCAAAAAAAAAAAAAAAGATTACAAAGACTATAGCAGCCAAAAGACACAACTTCACGATTCACTAAAACTGAATTGAAAAGTATTTGATGAGTCATCGTATGAGTTTCGTTATTTTGGATCGAGATTCTGTCACTAATGCTAGACGAAGTGTGAAACTTATTTCAAAGACTTGATGAAATTTATTGACAATAACTCATTACTAAACTATTCAGATATAATAACTGGTAACAGTGCTCATTTTAATACATTGCTGGTAATGGAAACAAAAAAGATAAAGATAACAGCTCTCCTTCGCGCAGGTCATCAGAAGGCGGACATAGTTAGGTTGCAAAATGTCAGTTTATCAACGGTGAAACGAGTCGAAAACCGCCTTTAGAATAATGAAAGCCTCAAAGATCGACCACGGCCAGGCAGACCACAAGTTATTCAACGGAAGAATGTTCGAAGAGCCTTTGAAAAGGATCCGAAAATCAAAATTACTGAATTTTCGAGAAAGGAGATTTCTGTGTCAACCGTGTCAAGGGCTGTAAAGAGTGGAGGTGGAAGAGCTTAAAGCATCAGAAAAGACCGCTGCTAACTGCTGGCATGGTTAAAAATCACAGAGAGCGATGTTCCCGCCTTCTTAACGACTTGAAAAGTCATGAAAATCGAGTCATAATTTTCTCGGATGAGAAGACCTTCACCGTGGATCGTGTCTTCAACAAACAACGATCGAGTTGCAAGCTTTGGCCAAGACATCTCTGATGCTCGTTATGTCTCCACAACAAAGCATCCGGCCTCTGTGATGATGATAGGCGTTGTGGCCTCCAATGGAGAGAAGATACCTCCAGTGGGGTTCAAGGAAGGTTTCAGGTTGAAAATACATGAATAAAACCCCCATTTTCTTCCAATTTTATAAATTTCTCCCAAGTTTCGTCAAGATTTATTTATTTATTTTGTCGTTACTTTTTCTATTGATCGCAGAGAAAAACCGTTGGTACCATTGAATTCAGAAAAAGATTTTCTATAAGAAAACATTGAACAAAGAGGCATAAGTTCAATAGAGAAGAAATGGCCAGTGATCTACCCGAGAAGGTAGACCTAAAAACCTACGGATTTTTCTCTTTAATTATGGGAAAAATATTGGGTTAATCAAAAAAATGAAGAGCCCAGAAGAAAGAGCAAAAGTTTCTTTATTATATACTGTCTGTGCGAAGCTTCTAGCACTAATAATAAATACACCACTAGCTTTAGCGTTCACCCATTGTCGGGAGTAAGTTCTAATAAAATTCGTCACCGGCGAGGGTTAAAGCTAGTGAAAACTAGTTGCAACAACTGCCAACTAGCAAAAGCTAGTTGCAAACGAATTAGTTATGTGCTTGGGGACGGACCAAACGTTTCGGCAGGCCATACGTTCCGCTAGACCAGACGTTGCGTTAAGGCCTGCCTACGTTTTGATCTATGGCACGCGTTCACTCATACACTCGTTCGAATATTTTCTAGCGTCGTTGTCGACAAAACCTTGTGTACGGCACAAAATGTGTGTTATTGAAATGTTAGCCGTCAAAACAGTTCCCTCAGCAAGTGTCACTAAGCAAATTACGGAGATTTCTTCGGATTTGGAGTGAAATGAAACTCAGGAACCAGTACACTTTTCAACTGTTTCTACGGCACATGCAACACATTCAGACGAGTGGTTGAATGAACACGCTGAAAGGACTAACGTGTAGATCGGCAATGAGGAGTTAGACTTCGTTCGCTGTCATGAATTTCCTATGATGTTTTCTCTGCAAGAACGGATACTAGAGTACGACTGGATCATGGCTCAACTAGATAACAGGTTAACTCACGCGCAAGTAGCATGTTAAGCCCCACCCACTCCTTTTCAGCTGTGACGGCAGGTGGAGCGATAGATAGCAAACAGTGTTAATCAGTCATGCTTGTTCCTTGCTTTATGAAGAAACGGTGAGCGTGGGCTTCCATGAAGAAAAAAGAAGGGTAATCATTTCTGCACGATCACAGCTGTTTACTGTAGGATGCAAGAAATCCATTTGCTAGAAATAAGGCATAAAATTGTCAGACAAATAGGTCGAAAGACAAAGAAATCCGTTACAACAACATACACACGGCTTCCTAAGTATTGATATGGGTTATTTCGTAATCATCACATTATTATTTTGCATACTAGTGCAAAATCATAATGCCAAATATCGGAAATAATGTTATATTATATCATTTTCAAAAAAAAAAAAATGTTGCAATTATTCAATGCTTAGTTTCAATTGTAACTTCCAAAACAGTCCAAGATGATTCTATATTAATTTCTTATAGTAAAATATAAAAATATCAATTTTATCTAAGTTCGAAATACTAACACATGCGCAATCTCACATGCCCCGTCTAAGCCGCCTTCGTGGGCTGGTCAGACTATAGGCCATTGGCCAAATGGTTACCGCAGTTAGTTTTGGTCATCCTATGTTATGTTACTTTGGCCTTAACTAGGCCTTCGGAAAAACTTTCCTTCGTGCCCAATTTGCTTTGTTCGATTTTCATACTCTTACTATTGATGCTTCGTTCTGTTTATCCACTTTGCTTTGTGGTTGCTGGGCCATGCCCCAGGACAAATTCATTGCCTGCATTGTATTCCGAACTAAGTTTACGAATTACGATTTAGGCTCGCTTGCAAAAATAATTGATCTTCTATTCAAATCATGATTCAAGCACGAAACTGGCCCTATTAGAAAAGTCATCCGCTACCAGCAGAGCAAATAGAATACTGTAAAAAAATGGATAGCGGTAGGTAGATATGATACGGGTGAAATGATTCATCTTTGAAGTCAAATCTCGAATTTCATTCTATCTATTATTGAAGAGCGTAACACACGAAGGTTGGAACAACCTGCCGCGGTGGAGGCAAATTTTCTCCGGTGGAGGGAAGTTCAACACCGTCATTCTTTATGGCCAGCTAAGCCTAGTTCTTTTGGCACGGGTCACATCTAGGTCAACCCACCAATATTCCTTCAAAAAAATATAAAGACCGCTGAACTCCTTCGACCACTTATTGGGTGGACAGACAAATCTACTTAAATCTTCAACGAAAACATTTATCACCTCTCTCCCTTTGTTCGCGGGTGATAATGAAGAAATATCACAAATTTTTCGCTGTCATCTTCGACAGCGCGGGCCATCGAGTAAATGCGTTTAAAACGTCACTGCTGTGTATTTAAATCGGCTACAGCTCTCTTAAAAGAGGCTCAGCTTGATAAGAATTGCTTGGAGTGGTAATTGAAGTTCCCAGCCGGCACTAATGACATTCAGAGTCATTTCCTCGTACAAATTTACCTTCCGTGCAATCCTCAAAGTAAATTTTACCGCCGATCAGCCCACCAAAATAGATCGGTCGATAGGTTAGCGGCCGTACCCCTCTGCCAGAGGCACTCCAGTAGATCAAAGAACCAATTCGATTTTCATTGCTCCAAATCAACTGGCCTGTTCAAAAACTACCAAGAGAGTTAGTGGTAAGGCAATGTCTTTGCTATTTCTAATTAAGGAGCCCACTTTTTTTTAAATTACTATTATAAATCTGATGTCTCATTCGTTCAAACCTATAGTTGTTTTAAGATAAAGGTGTTGGTACCTACTCGGTACTTGGGATTTTTGTGAATCAAGACTGTTATGTGTGAGACTAGTAATTTAACGCTGAAAAATTATGACACCTAACGCGTTGTATTTATTATTATGTGATTCCGATCTACACATTGTCATGCAAAGAGCAGCCACTTTTGCGAAGCGGCAGCAGCTTTCCGGCAGAACCCTGAACAGTGTTCGTATCGGTAATAAATGCGATCGAAAATAGGAGTCGAGGGTAAGGAAAGTCATCTTGCGACAACAGGACGTAGACAACGTGAACATAGAAAGTTATGATGAAATTTCCCTAGGAACTTTTCAATCCAGCGCAAAATGCTGCATGCTGTGAGGTTGGGCATCTGTTGCAGCCCATCGTGTATTATATCTCGGCAATATCGGGTATCTTACCCCGTATTTAGACACATATTTTTGAATGTTTGAAAGTAATATTGGCAGCACCCATAGATGAAGCTCCATTTAACGGTGGATATATATATGTCCCTCTAAAAAGGTAAATCTAAGCAGAAATTTGAATTAATTTAGTTTCGAAAGATACTTATAAACTTGGCTACATTAGTTTCCCTATGTGTACTTTCTTCAAAGCAAATTAATTTACTTGCTTCTTGGAATTAGTGTTCACCATTTCAATGTGTTGGAAATGGTGCTCTTCCCGCTCAAATTTATGTTCATTTCATGCCTTGAAAAGATTAGCGTGTCTCAGATTAGCTTGGATAATTCGAGTTAATGTACGCTCGCGAGGCTTGACTTGATACGAACTTCAGACAGGTGCACTGGTTTTGCCGCATTGAATCGTTTTGCAGGCGTAAAACCCAAATCTGTTACACTTGAGCCTGCCAGCACCTGCAGCGTGTTCAGAATGGTAAAACCAACGGTGATTGGGATAAATCATGCAGAGTGAACTCAACTTCGCCGCGCCAATCGGTGACACCTCGACTGTTTACTTACGACATTAAACGTCTGTCTTGCAGGATTAGAACAACAGTAATTTCTCAAGTATTTCAAATTAGCCTCGTTTGATACGAGTTAACCCTGTCTTATTCTGGCTGTGCTGCCTCGTTACAAGAGCTCTGTTTCCTGTAGGAATGCTGCAGGAGGCGCCTCTGTCGCAAGGCATAATAGTCTGGGTAAGAGATAGCTAAGGGGAGTGTTTTTGTCGCGAAAATGTATTTTGTTCCACGGGCAGGGAGGTGACATTTTTGCATTGGTCTGTCTCTTTGTTTGTTTATTCGTTTGTCCACCTGTTTCTCTGTATGTCGGTTATCTGCTAACTACATAACCCAAAAAATTAATGCCTGGATCTTCAAGAAATTTACAGGAGCTATTAAAAATATTGCGATAAACAGATGATCACATTTTGATAATTCCCTCAGTTCGTTTCTTTCTCTGTCCGACTGTCTTTGTCTTCAGCGACATAATAGGAAAAGTTATGGACGGATCTTCGTGAAATTTACATGAACTCTTAGGGATTTCACGATAAACAAAGGGTTAATGTTTCTTGATGGTCCGAAAGAAATCCTCTGCTTGGTGAAAATCTACGCTCTCGGTACGCTTCTCTAATTCTTCCTGTTGTTAAAGTTCAAACGTTGAAAATACCAATGGAAACTTCGTTGTGGCGTTGCAGTGTCGCCGAGCAGCGTAGTGCTGGACCCGGAGCTGACGGTGCAGGCTGGGGTGCGGCAGACTCTGGAGTGCAGGGCTGTGGGGTCTTACCCTGAGGCCAACATCACATGGACTCTCAACAGCGAGCCTCTCCACACTGTGTCTGATGAGGTAAGTTCAACTGCCCCTGCTGGTCATGGTATGGGAGTCTTCAATTCACATACTCACTGCATGCAGCTAAGACTATCGTTGGTTCTAATCCCTCAGAACTTCAACTGTAAGTTTTCAATACGTCACTTTGAAGCAAGTTTCAGGCAGAATTCACAAACCGATGACGTAGTAAACAGATAAAAACTAGTTTTGCAATTACCTCTAAAACTGAATGCAAAGTACCTAGCGAATTGACGGCCCACAATTAACGCATCGGACAACTTAAGACCGAAAAGATTTTATTCTCACAATCGCAACTTGCGAAGCGAAGGCGCCTCAAGTCTTCTGATGCTCGATCACGTAGCGCTTTCGCTGTGAGTTTCTTGAGCAGCAATTAATGAATCTCGAAGTGAATGTATATTCTCAGGCTATGGTCTTTGTGCGGAACTTCCAATTTATTGCATTCTGGGCCGCCCTGGAAGCTAAACCGCTAAGTTAGCTCGAGGGACCTCCATGACTTCTGTTCAGGTTGCAGAGCTGGCAGATGAGGTCAGTTCATATGTTTGGAAGCTCATCCTATGTTACGTAGTGTTGTGCCACGTGGTACCCCATACATACCCTAACAGGCATTTTGGTCGCCCTCGAAAGTGTTTGATTATTTTTGCATTTTGGGGCGGCGAAGAATACTGTTTGAGTTGGCTATATTAGCCTGAATTAGGCGGACCTTCTAGACGCATTTTTTCTACGCCCACTTTTATTTCTCCATTTTCATGTTCCTATTAATAGCATTTTGCTCGAGTCTTCTTCTTTCGGGATTTTGTACATCCATACGTGTTGCTTGAGTGCGGGAAACCCTTAGCTAAATGAGTCACACGTTTCTGTCGTCATTTTACATGTCACTTCTCTCTTTTTCTCTTCTGATCTCAGGTATTTCTTCCTTAGGGAGGCTTAAACGAATATGTTAATTAACAATAATAATTATTATTGATTGCCTAGAAAACATTTAACTTAGTGTACAACAGCTGCAGGCAGGTCACATCTTCCTACACATCCTTTTGATTTCTCCTGTTGTAAAAAGAGAGGCAGCAAGGGCAACTTCACATAACGAGTTTGTCAATAAATGCTAATTTTTTAAATTACTGAAGCGGATTAATTTTAGAGACGCCCAGGAAAGACTACAAGTGACCGAGTCTAAGACATTTGACACACATGGAAAACAACTCTCTATGACGACTAGCAACAGCGGTTTCAATAGCCATCTTGCTGCTCTTCATTACTTAACGAACAGCCATTCTACATACCACCAAGTTACACAAAATTGACAAAAAATTCTTAAAAGTCTCAGTAATACATCAGCGCCTAAAGAGAAGCTGTCTTGAGCCTCCTCGGAAATTGAATTATTCCTCTTAAATACGAGCAGCCTATGTAACAGCCTTCTAAAGCTTGTCTAAAAAGACGGCAGCCTCGAGTCTTCTAAAAAATTTCTGTGGACTTTATTAGGAAGCCAAAATCTGGGCTCCAAGGGAGTCGCTTCGCTGGTCTCCTCAATCTCGGAATCCTGAACTCGGCCTTGAATGGCGAAAGCTTCGGTAATGACGTCCTGTCGGACGAAAAATTCGAGACGCAATTATTTCTAATAACCTGAATCTGGAATGAAGACTGGTCGCTAAATGAGAGCAATGCGGGTTAACCTTTAGAACGGCCGGCGAATGCAGAGATTTCTCTTTTGAAAGGACATCGGTGATACCATTGAAGCAGAGGCAGGCGACTTGCTCACTTGCATGAAGCTCGTATAGCTGGAGCTGCAGTATTTCAGGCGAGTGTCCCTCATAGCGTTTTCGAAATAATGTGCGATGTTTTAGAGGAATTATGAACACCCGTGCCGCTGGTAAGTACGCACAGCATTAAGTGACTACATTGTAGGGTGCAAAGAAAGTTCTCGGAGTATTTATTGTTATATTGAGGTACTGGAGTAGAATAATGCAAACATATTGTTCAGTAGCACATGTAAGGAATAATCTTGCAAAACACTGTCTTGGGTCTTATCTTCCATACGCCTTCCTATTGACCGAATTGCTCGCTGAAGTTTCTTTGGGAACATTCTACTAATTCACGCAGTTTCTCCTTCAAATGCTGCACCATGCTTTCAGGAACAACGTCCACAGTGTCATGGGGCGATGCATTTGTATCAGACTCCAATATGGAGCGAACACTGAACGGGGGAAGATGGATGCCATAATACCTTTCTCCAATGCTTAGAAAAACTGGTTTGACACACCTGATTTTTATTTTTTAGATATTTGCTCACACGCGCCACCTTACTGTAGAGTGATATCATCATTCTTGAAGTGTTTCTTTATTTCACAAAGA
>LQNS02278094.1:58013160-58038723 GCA_001587735.2 Parhyale hawaiensis | reverse complement strand
AGGTGGAATAAGCTTCAAGGCTTTCTTTAGTTCTCGCTTTCTTTCTTATTATATCGCAGGCCTCTTGACGCTAATTTCACTACTGGCGGTTTTGCTGGTGGGTTTTTATGTTCGTGTTTTGTCGATTAGAGCCCCCGGGGAGCGCCTCCTCTCCAAGCAATTGCCCGACTCCGAGTTTCACTCAGGCTGCTGCCGATAGCGGCGGCCCCCGCGCTCCATGCTCCAGATTTTACAGGCAGATTCATTTTCTCAGAAACGATGCTCGCTGGGACGATTCTCTTCCTGAACTCTGACTGCAGGATATTCTCGCGCGAGCACTTGAGACTCTTGAATACTGCCACGCTAAACGGAAGCTAACATTATTTACTTCTGCGTTGAGAGTGAAGTTTCAATTTTATTACAAATTTCGTAGATTTGCTAGTGTAGTAACTTCATTGTTGTTCAGATGTGTTTGTTTGTATCGTTGCTTTGAGAACTCAAGACAGTTAATGCCCTGATGGGGTTTGTTGCAGATATTGCTGCGCAAAGCTCTAAGTTTGCCGGAACAGATGGATGCTAAGGATTTTTTTTTACTTCAAATTGCATATTGATGGACAAAATATGCTATCGCCGTCGGAACTGAGGCCATAAAAAAGCTCGCCATGTCTAAAAAAATAAAGAAAAATCTTTTGTCTGTTCCTATTCTAAACATGGCCGTGCGTCCCACATTTCAACCCGTAGGGCTTTGGCGAGGCTTCATCTAAGTTGGAAGTATTGTACATGCTTGGCCAATTTCGGATTTTACGCTTCCTGCAAAAGCACACATGTTTCTCTGTTGCCAAGTGCGAGAATAATTTATCATTCAATATTAGAATCCAAAAACATTTTTATATACTGAATACACAACAGCCGAGAAACTGTTGCAGTTGCTGCACTCTTCCCAGCATTATGGCAATGCGTTACCGTGAAAAATGCTGTCGTTCTAGACTATGCTGGCAAGTTACTAATGCCATTACTCAATGGATCCATCAATCATATTCTTTACATTATATATTCCCAAGAAATCGGTACGTGCAACTTAGTCAAAGAAAGAAAGAAACGTGTTCCCCGTACAGGCCGGGGAGCTGTTTGCAAATTGTGAACCATCCAGAAAATACACATTTGAAAATACCATCTCGGCATTTACTTTGGCTTTCGGTCATAGAAAGAAGTTTAAGTTAGGTGAATTTATTAACATTTCATTTGCATTAAATTATTGATGATTCAGTCCTTTTCATCTTATAGCTGGCAGCTTGTTTAGGGAGTAGGAGGAGAAAAATGGTATAATAAGAAGTAAAACTCGTAAGTTTTTCCACAAGCATTTCCGTGTGATACAAGAACTTATACAGCAATTTTTTTCCATCGTGTGGATCCGCTTCCAATTAAGTCGGAGACTGAGGGGCTCTGCGGCTTCAAGCTACATCAATTGAGGAGGAAAACATAGTTGTTTCTCACGCCGTGCCCCCTCAGGGGCACAGGATGGGCCATCGGCTTAGCTTAGTTAGGTTTGACCTTCCTATGTCGGATGGGGAGGGGGGTGGATTGCGCCCACAGGGCCCCCGTTGGCCTCCTTTTCTCAGTTAGTCCTGCGAGATATTTCTCTTTCGGTACCCAGTTTACGTTTTTGTTTCTTCCTGTTCCTCGAAATTTTTAAAGTTCACGTTTTGTTCGTACCGTGGTTACGAGGGGAGAATTTTGAAGTGAACGGTGATGAAGTATTGGGGCGCCAGTCGTAAGAGGGGGCGGAACTGCACAAATATTACGGCATGCTACTTATTGTACACAACTAGGGTGTATTCTATTATTTTTCTTGCCATTCCTGTTTCTTATAAATATATTTTGTCTAGCTGGCCTAAATTGATGAAACAACGACAGTGTGTCCAGCAAAACGCTAAATATAATTACCATCAGTTACTGTATTTCTGCTTCTTAGCAAAAATTTGTTCTCGTGTCATCAGCAGGTTTTCGTCTGTTTTTCCGTATGTCAAGACATTGATTGATACATTCATAAAGTTCGCATCAGATCGACCTACCGATCTATTATTTTCGTGGCATTCTTGGTACCATTGCAGATTGCAGTTGAAAGTATTTTCGAAAGCAGTCACTAATTCCACTTAATTCTTTATCGCTGCAGGTGCTGGAGCAAGTGGGTGAGGACACCGTCTCTCGAGTGCAGATCATCCCGCGACCTGAGAACAACAAGGCCCAGCTGACCTGCACCGCCGCCTCCCGAACCCTCAACGACCCTGCTGTTACCACCACCGTCACCCTCAACGTCACTCGTGAGTAGCTGGCAGTTGCCTCACCCACGGCCTATTCTAAGGGTCGTAGCTATCCCCAGCCTCACTCGTGAGTAGCTGTCAGTTGCCTCACCCACGAACTATTCTAAGGGTCGTAGCTATCCCCAGCCTCACTCGTGAGTAGCTGTCAGTTGCCTCACCCACGAACTATTCTAAGGGTCGTAGCTATCCCCAGCTTCACTCGTGAGTAGCTGGCAGTTGCCTCACCCACGGCCTATTCTAAGGGTCGTAGCTATCCCCAGTCTCACTCGTGAGTAGTAGGGGATTTTAAGAGTTGAAACCAAATATAGTTACTAGACAGATTCACTGTACTTCGTATTCTTGAGTAACTACTGTTGTTACCTCCTGAAATTTTCTCTTGAGCAAAAAAAAAATGCCAAGGATCGTATAGCATAAGTTTGCTCGGCACGTGACTACAGACTTAGCAAGGCACCTACTCTTTTCGCCGACTACGTGCATGCCTCTTGCATTACGGCGTTTTGTCACCTGTCTGTCGATATTTGTGTGCCATTATCTCTGCGAATGATTCGTTAACCAGATTGAACGCGGAAGATTGTAAAATTTTTTAATTCTAGTTCAATTATTCAAGGTTATGGCAATCAGGAGCACAGCAGTTAAACGTCCTACACTTTCCTGAATTTTCTGGTCGTAAGGTGGCCTCTGGGATGAAAGCCTACGTAACCTTGAATATTCTAAAATCCAAGCTCGGCTTCTCTATCTCGGCAGAACATCCTACAATATCGAAAGAGATACCTAAGTTAATCCATTTCNGCCCTACACTTTCCTGAATTTTCTGGTCGTAAGGTGGCCTCTGGGATGAAAGCCTACGTAACCTTGAATATTCTAAAATCCAAGCTCGGCTTCTCTATCTCGGCAGAACATCCTACAATATCGAAAGAGATACCTAAATTAATCCATTTCGATCCTGAGTTCTGCATTTTTCAGTTTTCATCCTTTTTCTCAATACGTTAATTACATCCATTGGTTGGAAAATCAACTCTTTCTTGCTGTAAAGAAATCCTTTGAAGCCATTTGGACCAACATCAAAGCTTTTCATTTATGGCGCATTTCTCCATTGAAGCACAGCCAAATTCTTCACCACAATAAGACTTGGACACGTAATTGCACTGAGGGCGCTCCTGTATCCTGAAATATGCGAATCTCCAACGGCGGCGACTCTTTGATCTTTTTGCTGGTAGGCCTCGATCATTTTTCAATAATAATTCTAAGTCATGCCTTTATACTCTTTCCCTGTCTTTGCTGCAGCTCTGATTTGCCTTCATTTGAATGCCGTAAATTTCCATAAATCTTCTCTAGCCGCAACTATTGCAGGGCTCAGTCTTTGAACCCTTACGGCCGAGATAAGAGAATTCATTTTTCTCTCGAAATATAATGTGAATTGGGAATCTTGGAAGATGGGACGGCGTGCCGCCGTGCAGACGGGTCTAGGAGCACTTTGCTTCTGACTATGAATACCGTTGTTTCTTTCGTCTGCTATTCCTTTCAGCAGAGGAAAAAATGAAATAAGCCGATTGTTCCTTGCAGCCTGGCTTGACAGATTAATTTCTTGGCAAGCAACTGATTTTCTACTATTCAACAAATGTATATTGGCGAGTCAGTAGCGATATGAAAATTAACGAATTGACTTTGAAAAGGAAAAACACTTTTGCGCTATGTTTTTTTTTCTACCACAAGTTTCGAATTTTACTCCATTGTATGTGAGCACAGGGTGAGCAATTTGGTCTGGTTAACGATAGCCATGTGGTTTGGTATAAGATGAACCATTTAGTTAGGTTAATTATGGGCTATATGTCCGGCCAGGCTTAGGATAGGTCATACGGTTATGTTAGCTAGGTTCGCCCATCCTGTATTGTATAATAGGGAGTCACGTCCCCTGGTACCCTGTAGGTTACCTTAACCTTGGCTAGACTTCCGTAACGTCTTCCACTTGCTCATTTTTTCCCTTCCTTTGTCAAACTCCTACTGATGATGCTTCTATTTTCCCTCTTCTCTCTCGACTTCTAATCTAATGAGTATAGATACTACGTGGAGATACCCTCGTGCATGGGTCTACGGTATATCCATACATTTTGTGGTCCCGCTGGCCTCTGCCCTTGCGTTACCATTAGAGTCAAAAAGGGAGGCTTAAACTCTTCAATATAAAGTTAATAACTCTATTCGTATTGATATACCGGCAGTCAACTGCCACGCGAGAGTAGCGACAATTGAGAGCGACTGCGTCACAGTTGGCAGATGGTTCTAAAATAAGTGAATAAATTCATTCCTGTCTGCTCGATGCAAATATTTCTTCCCTCATTTCTCTTTTCATTATATGGCGGCGTAACGCCAAGATCTTTTTTTTTTTTCGTATTCTTTCCCAAACTTCCAGTATTTCTCCTACTTTTACTCGGGTATTGCACCGGTCGTTGAGGTTCAGTTAATCAATACAGGTGACGTTTATAATGAGCGTAAGTGAAAAGAACTCGCGTGTCGTAACCCATAGCGGCACTCCAGCAGCGAAGGGCGTATAGATCATACTCGTGATAACGTGCCCCTGCGGCCGTGATGTATCACGCACTATCCCCGGCCCGATCGCGGCTGCCCGCGTATATTACTGGCCCGCCATCGCGCTCACGCTGATGTATCACCTCATTATCGGATTGAGACGCACCCGACTCCAGGTATTGTTCTGGCGCACAAAGGCTTCTTTCTACCTCACAGTTGTATCGCTAAAACAAAATGTTGCTCTCGCTGCATGAGATGTTCCTCACAAAAGCTCTCCTTGCTGGTTGACGTCTCTGGCTCAATACTACGGCGGGTGCACTGTCGGTCTCCAAAGATTAAAGTTGAATGCTGGTCCTTTCACTCCAATGATCGAAACATAAAAATAGCTCACAAATTGTCCCCGAAGTCCCTTCATTCTGTTTTACTTTAGTAGATGTAAAATGAATCACGGCGCTTTGTCTCTTCGTCGTTGCTGGTCTTTGTTTCATCTCGCTGCTAATTCTACCTGTAGTGAATTGTTCTCATGTACTGGGACACCCGCCCTATTGTCGTGTCGAAACTGTGACTAATTTTTACGTGGAAAGCGTGAGTAGAGCTGAGGCGTGCTTTGTCTTGCCTCGTGGTCATTATCCCAGATGAGAAAGAATTGTTTTACTCTATTTCATTCAGATGCCCCAATTGTGGAACTGAAGCTCGGATCCAATTTGAGTCCGGACAACATCCGTCAAGGAGGCGATGTGTACTTCGATTGCCAAACGACAGCCAACCCTGCAGTGCAAAAAATTACCTGGTTCAAAGAGGTGAGCTTCCTGGAATTCCTTCATTTGATGTAACCCCGCGGCTGGAGAAACCCTGTGAATATCAAATTACTGTAGTCGTATAGAGCTCAGCTTCGAAGAATTAACTGCTTGATCTGCCGCTGCAGCTCAAAAGGTATGACGACTAATGTCATGTGACATATTTGAGGAGTAATAAAATCGGGAGCACTAATACAGCATGATTAATTCTTGCCATGTATGCGCCGCTGCTCAACAGCTTCATTTTGAGATTTGCTAGTCGGTACGAGGCGGGGCAGCAAACTATGTAATCAGTAGATTTAATTCAAGACTGAATAGAGAGAACTATTTTTTTTCCTTAGCAAAAAGCCGCGTCTGGCGGCGAACTTCCCATGCAACCGAGTGCTTTCAATAAACTAATGTGCCCCCTTGCCCAATTAGAGACAGCGCTACTCACAGTGCTCTTTCAAGCGTTATTATATAGAGTACGAACAGTTAAAACTGACTTTAATCTTCTTTAGTTTAATTATAGTTATAGTGTATACAGAGTTGATATCTAAATGCCAGAGTGCATTAAATACGTGAATTGTCGCGTATTTTCCAGTCCCGAACTATTGTGCTTAGATAATTTTACTGAGTGCACTCAGCCACGCAGAACAATTCCGGTACTCAGGTGCCACGTGTTAAAGTTTAAGAAGTTATGAAGAACTACACATATAGCTATCCTGCAGCATATCATTATGGTGATTTTCTTTGGCGGGGTGGCCATGAGTGTTTGGCTGTTTCAACGGTATTTTTGTTTTCAATTTTGCCAACTTTATTATCGTTTCATGTACTCCGTACATGTACTTGATTCCGTCGTATGTAGTGGAAAACTGCATCAATAGCAGTACCTCTTAAGTTTCTTTTCCTAATAGAATTCTTTGCCGGCCTAGATACTAAATCGATAAACAGCTTCTGCAGAGGCAAATATCAAGAATGGCTTTTCCACACGCTTGTCTTTCTAAGATTTTCAACCATTCACTCGCCCGAGTGTGTCACTGTGCCGTATAAAGAGCAGAAAGTGCCTGTTTCCTAAATCTGATTTCACTCCAAACTTGAAGCGATATCCGTAACTTACCTGTGACACTTGTCGAGGAAACTAATTTGACCTCCAACATTGTAATAACTTTTTGTGGCGCATTCAAAGTTCTGTTGACATTTGACAACGACGCTGCAAAGCATTCGGACGAGTGGATGCGTTCAAAAGACTAGCGTGTAAACAGGCCTTTGCAGAGCAAAAACGGGGACGTTTAAGAGATGGTGGGAGCGAGGCTCTACTCAATAGGCTAATGTGTCCGCCCCCCGCGTGCAGTTGCTGTTCCGGACTCAACGACTGCCAGGCTGTGGGTTTTCGCGATGACTAGATTTTCCTGTTCCTATATATTGTAGACCTGGTTATATTTTTAATTCTTTCTCAATTTTCTGTTTACCTGTTCTGAAATGAAATCACCGTTAACAGGCTGCCATATTTACCACTGAAGACTCCGTGTCCTTCTTCTCTATATTGAACTATCTAGAAGTCTCTTGGGTTTCTTAAGCTATTTCATGTAGCTATGTTACAAAATTGTACTCCTTTCTTGTAGATCAAGCACTCTTCTACCTATATGCTCACTTTTTTTAAGATTATTGACTACCGTACCAGCCTACTTATTTTTAGAGACCGCACCCTCTGTGCTTGAGTTCTTAGTCTCTTACTTGGCCTACCTCCCTAACCTGTTTTTCTCTTAGACACAAAACTGGAGTCTCGGGTTGCAGAACTCACTTTAACTCTTACTGTGAAGGACATGTCGAACCGTGGTATTCTGAAGAGAGGCCTTAATTTTAATTCTGCTATTGGGGTTACACTGCA
Source organism: Parhyale hawaiensis (assembly GCA_001587735.2). Taxonomy (NCBI): domain Eukaryota; kingdom Metazoa; phylum Arthropoda; class Malacostraca; order Amphipoda; family Hyalidae; genus Parhyale; species Parhyale hawaiensis. The sequence goes on along the minus strand of LQNS02278094.1, from coordinate 58,031,233 downwards.
GTCTTGCAATTTGCACCACCGCTCACCGTTTCTTATGTGCAGGGCAAGGCGGTGTGGCAGCGCAGTGACGCCGGAGTGCTGGTGAATGGCAACAATCTTGTGCTACAGCGCGTCCAGCGCGCTCACGGTGGCAACTACAGCTGTAAGGCAACCAACGCTGTCGCTACCACTGAGAGCAACCCTGTGACTCTCAGCGTCATGTGTGAGTGTTGTAATGTTTTGGTTCATCAATGAAGGTTGAGTCTGCTGAGACCTGTGATTCTCAGCGTCGTATGTAAGTGTTGTACTCATCTGGTTCACCAGTGAAGATTGAGTTTGCTAAAACCTGCAATTCTCAGCGTCGTGTATGTGTTGTACTCCTCAGTTTCACCCCACAGTCCTGAAGACTTTGTACCCTACCAGGAACAGAGACCGTATAACTCTCGAAAGGTGTGAGGACTGGTTTTGACTGTGCCCTACATACGACCTAAGCACCAGATAAGCTGTAACCCTTCGTGGGGTTGTTCGTGGCAGATAGGTACTAATCAGCTGTCCTCGATCCTTCAGAGGCGTTTTATAAAGGCCCCCGTGCCTGTCCGAATATCTTTTCGAATCATAATCCTAGGATTAACTCGATTGCCTTACCAAATGGGTCGTTGCATTTAGCCGCAATTCCCGCTCTGAGGCTAGTTTACAAGGTTTGAAAATCTTTGCTTCCTCCCCGTGAGGTGGGCCGCCGCTATAGGAAAGACACTCCTCTACTTCGTGGGACTACTCTCTGCTCTCGTTTGGGAGCCGAGAGAGAGACTCTTCTTAGCAGCATTTCATTGCCTTGTATTTTTTACGTTTCCTTTCTCGTCTCTTAGAGATGCCTTGCGCCAATTTTTCTGCCAGCAGTAGCGCACTGGCAGAACTGCAGCATTAAATGACTAATTCTAACTTGAGATCCTCCTGTAGAAATACCGAAATAAAAATCTTCGTGAGATGTACTGCGTGAAGGGTCCTTTATTGTTGAAAAGCTTGATTATATTTAATCCAATAAATCGCTGCATCATGTCGAGGTTTACTGGCTGTAGGGACGATATATAGGACCCGCATTGGCATTCTACTGTTATATAGAAAGAACTATTATTGTTGCCAACAGCTATCTGTATCACGTGTCAGATAGTTTTCATCATAGTGTAGAATTTGCAGTAACGCCATCAAGCAATGAATGTAAGAGAGCCCTGTATCTGAATAAAGTATTGCACTCATTGCATCGCGTCCGTGTGCAAATTGCACCCTGTCCTGTTTAAATTGAATGCCTAAATTACTTCACAATTCAATATCTATCAATATAGGTTCTTGCAATTCCTGGCAAAATCTTGTGTATTACCGTCAAATGTTGGAAATTTTGCCGTGTAGTTGACTGGTGCCCTAAAATAGGCTTGAGCTATTATTTTCTGCAAAATTGATCTATGAGTTCGTTCCCTGACTTGATTGCTGTTTGCGTAAGCTAGTAATTTTATTTATACGGCTGAAACGCTCTTGTATCTCCACCATTGTTGTGCCGAGACTGCGCTTTTGCCCTATAATTCCACAGACAAGAATAGTTTTAAATAACACCGGCTATTTCCAAATTTACGCACTAGCTGGTCCATCTCAGGAATTCGGTCCTTTACGTCAAAATAATCGTCCATTTCCCTAAATCCCCTAAGAAGATTTACAGTTGTATATGAAAGAGAAATTTGCAAAGGCTGTCACCCAAATGCCAGGATTAGCCCACTTTAGATAATTGCCCTCAGATCTAAGAAGAGGTTCACGAAGGGTCATTTCTTTAAGACTCGACTGAGAAGGAGTCCTGGCGTCATGCACTCACGTCGGTCACGACAACAAGCAGTTATTCTTACGTAAATTGGGGCGAGCAGAGGAATGATAGCCAGGCCCTAATGAGGAACACTTCGAACAAAGTGACGCCGGCCAGGCCCCTGACCTCAGAATCTATTGACTGCTCCTACATAGATCTTCATTGAGCCGTGAACTGCAGCCCAGCTCCTGGTGAGGAGGGTCACCATTTCTCATGTTTTGTGACCGTGATCATCAACATTTTAAAAGAGCCTCAGTTTATAAAATACTAAAACTGTGATCGATTTGAAAAGTTCCATCACGAGAAACAAATCTTATTAGCTCTTAAGTACCCGAAACTTCAGTCCTGAGCATTGATTTCACTGCTAGGGATGAGTTTTAAACTAACGTTCCGGGCGAGATATAAAGCTTAATGAGTTAGGCGTATCTCAACGGAACTGTCCCAATCGATGATCTCATTCCGCGCGACGAAACATCTCGTGTTGGCTTCCTATTCTGCCGTTACTGTCAGGCTCACCTCATGAGTTCTATATCTTTTAAATCTATTTTAAAAGAAGTGTCTGGAGTATCTACAGATAAATTTCCTATTAAACATTTACGTTCTGCTTACGCTGTCGGAAGTGCCGTCTGCCTTCTATTTTCTCCTGCTTCCTTTTACGGAAGTAAATATTTAATCTTCTAAACATTTCATCCTAGTATTGGTAGTTCGGTCCTTATTCTGCTGGTGAGGCCACTTCGTAAATTTTTTCTAACAAAGTCAGAAAGACATTCTATGACGGTTATTATCAAGGCTGCATATGGAAATGGTATGGAGTCAGAGGTGCTGAGTGTAAGGAGTCCGACTCGGTTGTGCTCACATTTCCCATTAGTCTGATTCACAAGAAGGTTAGTAACTTACAGTCAACTTTGTTAAGGAGTTAGAGTCACCAGGAACTGGAGACTTTCAGATTCCGGAAACCGGAATCGGACTTTCATCTTTCAGGGTCCAGAACCCCCTGTACAACGCTTGTGCTCTTAGCCCTGCAATTCACGTAACACAAGAGCCGCTAAGTTTATTTCTCGCTGCGTTTAACATTCCACAACGTTGACTTTTGCAAAATTAGTGCGCTTGGATGGGCAAAATTTTCATTTATTCACCTTAATGCAAAAACCTTGAGCTGGCTAAGAAGTTCATTCAGTCATAATTAAATACAAAAAGTGACACTTTGCAATGACTAATCCCGATTGTGTCTCAGGTTGACGTATCACGTATCTAATGATTGTACATCAAACACGAAATATATAAACTCAGTTACTTATTTGTATGGGAGTTTAACTGCAACAAAATCAGGACGAAATTTTGGCCAACCCTGCGTTTTGCGTTTCAGTGTCTCCTCATCCTTGTGACTAACTTGTATTTTCCGAACGTAGAGTATCAGGACATCTGCATCGTGTTGGTTTTTCTCGTGAATACTCGTCACTTCCCAGCTTCAATTTAACCAGTTCAAGCATTTGATTCTATATTTAAGCATGTAAAAGATTTACATTGTAATGCACTAGTCGTAAATGATATGACTGCCTTTCGAACTATTGACACTACGCTAACGGCGATTTTAGTCGATATTTTGTATTTGAAAGAAATACAAAATAATGTTCGGGTTGAAAAATTTTTATCGAGCTATTTGAACTACGAAAACATTCAATTTTTGAATATATTCAAGCATTAAATCTAGCCTGGGTTTATAGTAATACAACTGTCTTTCCAGCTCTTTGTAATATAAATCATGAGTGACAATGGCCATCCGAGTGAACCTTCCGGTCGCCTCATATAGCTCACCTCCCGCACCGCAAGCCTCAAATCTGCGGGCAGGGAAGGAAGGCAACATCGAGAGCGATGGCACACTGAAGGCGAAGGGATCATAGCGGCCACAATTAATGGTATTGCCCCGCCTCTGCAGTGGCAAGAGAGGCCCAGTCGTAAGGACTAGACACACCAGCGCAAAGGGCCAATTTGTCTAACTTGAGTTTCTATTGTTGCTCTCGGTAGACGGTCCCGTGTGTACGCAAGAGAGACAGACGGTGACAGCGATCGAGGGAGAGACGGTGGAGCTGCAGTGCGGCGTCGATGCCAACCCCAACAATGTGACCTTCTTTTGGCTCTTCAATAATACCGTGGATTCTACTCGCTTCCGGGAAAATGAGGTACCGTCTCTTGCATGAGAATCGCCTTCACTGCTTCGCCGACTTGTTTGGGAAAATTCTTTGCATTGTCGGCTTAGTCTTGGCGAGTTTACAGCGCCGCATGTGATATTGCTGTCCCTATGCGGCTGTATTTTACTGGTGGAAGTGGGGACAGTCTCTTAAGCTGTTGCTTTGTGTCTGATATCTAGAACTGTGGGCTGTTTTATTTCTGTATGTCTGAAGCTGCTAGTGCACTGACTTGTTTCTGTTTGACTGAAGCTGGGAGTGCACTGCCTTGTTTCTGAAGGTTTGAAGCTGGTACTGCACTGACAACTTTTTGATGGATTGAAGTTGGTGGTACACTGACTTATCTCAATGTTTGGAGCTGTGAGTGCACTGTCTTACATCTGAATGTTTAATGTTTGAAGCTGGTAGTGTATCAACTTTGTTTCTTTAGAGTGCGGCCGCGATAATAGTTCAACTATTTTTCCTAAAAAATACTTTTTGGAATCAAAAATACCCAAAATTTGAATAAAACGTGTATAAAGTGCATGGTAATTATGTAATACAGTATAAGTATTTTAAGAGTCTGGCTTTCCAAACCCTGAACACTCCCATTTTTTTCATATTCTGACATTTACTGCACCTCAATAATAATTTCACGAGTCGACAAACAAAACTTTACCGCACAAAGAATATTAAACGAACATGTTGGTTCAACTAATTTTACTCGTAACGAAGAACAAATTTTATGAAGAGATTTTTTGAGTTACAACGAAACAGAAAAGTTTTTTTTATGTAACGGCCGTTGCAGCGGATGACGCCAAAAATGCACTCATTCACAGAACCGGTCGGTTTTATAACTGTTGTAGCATCCACAGACCTCACGTTAATTTGCATGGCGTGACACAAGTCTTGTTTCGAAGTGAATTGTTTACCATCAGCGTAGGTTTTTTCTTGATGATGGTCCAACATTTTCAATGGGATTCAGATCTGGAGAATTTGACGGTCACGCAATCAACCGTTCCTCCTAGAATCCTAGAGAAGCCAAATGCTAGTTTTACTCTTGCAGATTGAGCTGGCGCATTATCGTGCATCAATACAAACTTCCCCAGAAGAGACGAACTTTGCTTATCAATCCATGGGAAATGAAACTCATTGAAAGGTTTACCATAACTAGCGGTATTGATTTTCACTCCCGCACCCTGTTGGGGCCAACAATTCCATTATCAATGATGCCTGCTCACAACGTTACTGTACTTCCACGTTTGTGGCAACGAAAACACTAATGCAATTTCATTTTGCTCGCAAACCATACTTTGGCTCACCCATCAGGGCTATCCAACATGGCTCTCGTCTCATCAATGAACAAGACAAAGTACGTATCCTGTTTCATGTTTGCATCAGCCCAGTCGACACTCAGTTGCATATGCCCTTTTTTCAATCGAAATTTTTTACAGGAGCTCATACAACTGAAATAGAACCTAGTGTAGGGTTCCGAATGGTTTTTGATGCATTGGGAAGGCCGGCATTGCCAAGACTAGTTTTAATGGCACTTTCGGGACACTTATTCACTTGACGCTTGACTTTTCTTGTATCTCGTAAGGACACGACTTTCAGTTTCCCCTCGTCAGACCTTTACTTTCGACTGGAGACTAGTGGAGAGCTCATTCAAAAATCGTTCGACTGTCTTAACACGTCGACATAAAATTCTTCCAATGACAGCACATGAAGACACTTTTACAGTTTGTTTCATAATAATTTTTTTTAGCATTTGTAAGATCTTGAGCACGTCCCGTATAAAATATCAGTTTATTCAACCGATATCGTGGCTCAACTTCACCTGTAAAAAGGCAGTTACAAAAGAACATTAGGGTCAGAACTTCAAAATGAATATAAAGAAAGAAATGTAAAAAAAATGTCATGCACCGTGTTGCACACCTAATTCGAGTATGAAACAAGTATTTATGAATAAAAGTACTTGACTTGTTTTTGAATGCTTGAAGCTGGTTTTGAATTGAATCGTTTCTGAATGTTTAAAGCTGCTAGTGAATTGACTTGTTTATGAATGTTTGACGCTAGTTGTGGATTGACTTGTTTCTAAATGTTTGAAGCTAGTTGTGGATTGACTTGTTTCTGAATGTTTGAAGCTAGTTGTGGATTGACTTGTTTCTGAATGCTTGAAGCTAGTTGTGGATTGACTTGTTTCTGAATGTTTGACGCTAGTAGTGACTTGACTTGTTTCTGAATGTTTGACGCTAGTAGTGAATTGACTTGTTTCTGAATGTTTGACGCTAGTAGTGAATTGACTTGTTTCTGAATGTTTGACGCTAGTAGTGAATTGACTTGTTTCTGAATGTTTGAAGCTGGTATTGAAATGACTTGTATCTGAATGTTTGACGCTGATTATGAAATGACTTGTTTCTGAATATTTGATGCTGGTAGTGAATTGATTTTTTCTCAATGTTTGCAGCTGATAGTGAATGCACTCGTTTCTGTATGTCTAAAGCACCGATTTTAGTGCTTAGTCTATTGTTTGTAAACTGGTAGTACGCTTGCTTGTGCTTACATGTCTGTAACCGGCAGTGTTGTGCACTCACATCCTTTTTACCTAATGGAAAAAATATACGTAGCGTAGTTAATAGCGTAACTAAAGTTTTTACCTTTCTCGATCGAATAAGCTGTAGGAAAACTTGGAACTGTGAAGTTCTATCGTTCATCCAACATGCCCACTGCATTAAACTTATCTAAAGCTTTTGATTTATTTTCGTGTTTGTACCGTGACATCCAGCAGAATTGCTTCACTGTGCAATAAACATATTACTAATATTATTATATTGGGTAGTGTAAGGCTTCATTTCCACAAAGAAAGACGTCTCGCTGAGGGAGAAAGGACACACAGTATGTCGATAGATAGTTACGCGAACGTATTAGTCTCAAGCACTTTTGGGCGTATGGCCATGACATACATGGTCTTGCTAAGTGGCCTGGCCTTCCATCATTTGGCTAGTCCTGTCAACAGTTAACTTTTTTTTCTCTTATTTTCCCCCTATTTACTTTTCCCGTGCGTGGTGCTCCTTTCTTTGTGGATTTCTTATTTTGACATGGTGAACTAGATTCATGTTCTTTAGCCAACCTAAAACACCTGAAAGAAGCTGGGAGGCTTCTGCTCAAGTTAAATTCATATTATATATATATTTATATTTCCCATCATTATGTTATGGGGCGTTATACATTTGTCAAAACTACACAGAGTTATTCATATGAACGATTATTCAGCCAATTAAGTAGCAGATAGACTGATGTCGCGTGCCGTTAGCCGGTTATAACGCGAAGCCGTCTATAATATTCGACATACGGTGCATATGTCCCCGCAGTACACGGTGGAAGGGTCGATATCGCGCCTCAAGTACGTGGCCTACTCTGCCCGGGACTACGGCACCGTCTTCTGTTGGGCAGCCAATGTTGTAGCGCCTCAAAAAGACCCTTGCGCCTTCACCCTCCAGCCTGCAGGTCAGTAGATGACTTTTTTTTCAGAATTTTCCTCAGTATCGCAGAAGTACCATCCGAATTTTCAATCATTCATACGTTCGCGCCATTATCGGCCATGAAGCACAGATAAAATTTCTCTTCGTTTTGGCTGCACAGGTATAGGCTACATGAAATCTAGTCCCATGGCCTCTGTTCATTTTGAAGGGACTACGGTATCTCAGGAGGACGTTGCTGCTCAGCTAGATGCTCTGGGGCTGCTATCATCATTAATTTCTCGTACAGCACAGCCAATCTATTCATTTACTGATTGATATTGAAACCAAGTTTGACGACCGTGTTCAGCACCCATTTAAAAACGCTTTTTCGAATATTACACAGACGCGGCATGTTAAATTACTAAGTAACTTTTTTTGTAGTAGCAGATTGTTTGCTCTGTCGAATTCAGACATTTTTTTTCCGATAACATCCACTTGCTTGCAGTGTATCAAAGTGAATTTGATCGCCCATAGGTAAAGAAACAACGTTTTTTTTTTATTTCTTGGGCATAATTTTTACTGTCGTGAACTAGCAGATAGTTCCATCAAAGATGCTAATTATGCACAAATAAGCATTTGAGATAAAAATTTAATTCCATCAACAAATTTCATCACATTGGATACCTATATGATGAATATAATAAATACATTTCTTAATAATGGATGTACACTCTTCCAAGGGAAACGTGTTCCTGAAGCGTTTGTCCACTCCGAATTCCTCTAGTTAACTATTTCATCTGATGTTATATTGTCAGCAACATCCACAGTTGCCTCCCTGAGTGCAACATTCGATACAAACTGGCGTCCATTTTGATATATCTCGCCCTTTAGAACACTTCATATCTTTAATATGGTTTGGGTCGGATGTACTAGACACTGTAGTCACTTCATCAGGCTGTGTCCAGTGAAGCCTAGTTACCTCCGCCAAGGAGGTTATGTTTTCGTCGTGTTTGTCTGTCTGTCTGTCTCTTTGTCTGTCTGTTTGTTTGTTTGTTTGTTTGTCTGTCACCAAGATAACTCAAAAAGTTATGAACCGATTTGGATGAAATTTGCAGGGATTGTTAGGTATGTTAGGAGGAACAGTTGATTAACTTTTGGTGAAGNATTTTGGAGTTTATACGAAGAAAATTATGGTTTCAGAGCCAATTTGAATTTTTTGCTACCGTTGCTTCACTTGGCGGAGGTATGCGCTCTCAGAGTGCTCTAGTTACTATAGGTATTGCAGAGATTTCTTGCCTGCATAAAAATCCGTATTGTCTTGCATGAATATCAGCGTTCAGCCATGACCAAAATTAATATTGTTCCCCAAAAAGGTACCATAAGCATGGTATATTAACTTAAATTCCGTTTGGAACTTGACAGGGACCAATCAACTTGTCTCCAATTATGTTTGCCCAAAACATAACTCCGCCAGCTCTTTGTTGACGTCTCAGATCATGAGGACGCTTTCCGCTACGAGCTGCAACCCGTCCTTTCCTCCGTCTATTCGGTCCGTCTGTGGTAACAATGCATTTGTCACTAAAAAGAACATTTAAATAAAACCAGTTTCTTGGTGTCTTCTGCCAATTTGGCTCTGTTTTCTTTATGAACAACTTTCAGAGGGAGTCGTGTAATATGAACTACTTTCAGAGGGAGTCGTGTAGTATGAACAACTTTCAGAAGGAGTCGTGTAATTAATTGGTTTAACGCTTTTGCGTACCTTGCTCGACTTATTATACCCGGGTTCTTCACGACTTCCTTCTTTATACGTGACCATTACATTTTTTCCCGAGTGTGGTTGCCTTTTCTCTGAATATTTGCTATTACCAATATCATTTTCCGTTTCCAAGCTGCGAGACAAGGGTATTCATCTCATATGATTTTTAATTACATTTTTGACCCGTAATAACGCTTGCTTCGGCTTTTACCTGATAATGCATTGTGGAAATATTCTAGCTATTTCATTTAAATGAGTGCCTTTTTGACGTCGTTGGCAAATCCAAGTTATTTTACCACATATTACCATCGTTTGATTGGTAAACAGCTTAGATCAAGGGAACAGACAATCTGTTATTATCGAACTGCAATACTACCTAACATTTTACACGCCGGGTATGGCCTTTTTTTGCAAGGCATTGATCTTCAGCAAATATATTGTTGCTCTTGCTCAACAAGTGAAAGCTTCTCGTTGCATGTGCTGCTTCTCTTAGAATGTTGTGGAACCAGCAATATTAGCTCTTGCGTCAGTATAATTAATTTCGGGGGGCAAAGAATGAGGCTGGATAGCATACAGAAAGGATGTCAGTAAAAAAGAAAAAAAAAACACGCCTCGGCAATATTGTAAATTTGCTGTTTTTGCAACGTGCTTTTCTCTGGATTTTTTTTTAATAAGGTTTTTTTTTACTCGTAAGCGAATGTCCTAAATATTCTATTTCACCTACACATCAGTTGGCCCTACAAATATTCATACCGTACTTGGGACGCATGAAACGTTTTAAACATCGCTGTATAAGAAGCGTTGTTGCATAGTGAAACAAACCTATGATTTTATCAGAGTGAACCTTTTGTGGGTATTCTTGTCAAATTCTGAGATTCTGAAGGAGTTGAAAGTAAAGTTGAAAAATAAATCCTCAGAAATCCCCTATCCTTATCCTTTTTANGAAGCGTTGTTGCATAGTGAAACAAACCTATGATTTTATCAGAGTGAACCTTTTGTGGGTATTCTTGTCAAATTCTGAGATTCTGAAGGAGTTGAAAGTAAAGTTGAAAAATAAATCCTCAGAAATCCCCTATCCTTATCCTTTTTAGTTTTTCTGATGCTCAAAACTTTTCATACACCTCTCGTATTTGCGTTTCCTAGCATAGTTTTTCCATATTTTTTATTGGGGGAGAGGGAGGGGTGATTCGGGCTTTCGAGTAATGGCAGGAAAAACGAAACCATTTTATTTTTCTGTGATTTCACTGAGTTCCATTCCAATTTAGGTGAAGCACTTGTAAAACTCGCCAACAGAAAACTCTAATTGAAGTCTATCCAATTGACCTGTTTAAACTGAGGTAGAAGCATGAATTATGTAGATCGTCAGCATGACCATAAACGAGAAGAATCATTCTAGGTCTCATATCATAAACCATATGGCTGAGCAACAGCGCTGCTATTAAATCGTTGCTTTAATATTTTTTTTAACCGAAACATGTCCATTTAAAAACGGCAGGTTCCCATATCTATACCAAATAGTTACTCACTGAAGTTTAGATTTGATTCCAATTACAATCTAGACCAATTCTCTTTCGTTAGGTTTTTTTCTATCACATAACCAAAAGAAGTCTTAAAAATGCTATTCCGATCCACTTACATTGTTGCCGCGTGAACTTTTTAAGCAGAGAAAACATGAGTATGATGAGGTATTTGTAGAGGAATGGACTGGACTGCCTGCTGTATGTAGGGAGTAACGCGCAGTACTTTTCAGTCCTCTCGAAGCCTCGACCCTCAATAGGACTATGGATGAACACGTCAATCAAAATTACCTCCTTAACGAACAAAAGCCCGATATGACGTGGCTGCTTCCTCAAACCTGCTGAATGTCCCTGACGCTATCCCACTGCGACGTCCATCCGACAGCAGAGATTGCTGTGACTTTAGTTGCGTGGAGAGATAACGAGATATGTGATGCCTAACTATAAATGTATGTAGTATCTTTTGGTTCTTTTACGAGGCATAAACATATATCAAATTAGACGCTCAGTGTTTAGTAAATATTCGGCTTATGGGTCACGGGTCTACAGAGTTGAACATTGCAATACGACAAGCTACAATTTTTATGTTCCATTTCAGGAGCCCCAGACAGCGTAGAAGACTGCAAGATCAACAACCAGTCGGCGGGATCACTGCAGATCACCTGCAAGCCTGGCGCAGATGGCGGCTTGACGCAAACTTTCAGGTGAGGCGTCAGCCACTGCGAGAAGTTCCTACCCAAGGCATAAGGTTTTTTTTCATATTCTTCAACCGGCTATTCTCATTCCCTTCTTCGTTGTCACCCCGTAACTGCGGTTTCTGGTCACATTTCAATAAGGACATTTTGTATGAACGTTGTTGAATAGTGTGGGTGGGTTGGTCATCAGTGTTGAAACCCTAAATTAATTTCAGTATCTGTAGTCATAGTTTGTGAGATGAAAGCCCTCCATCACAGTTTTTGTGTTTAAGAAAGGCAAAATTTAAAGTAGATATATAGGCGATTAAGTTATGCAGTAGTTATTTGTCAATGGAGTTGCATGGTGTTATTTGTGCTGGAAAATCTGATTGCATTTCCAACAAACAATTCTAAACTTTTTTTACTGTTTAATGCATTTATTAAAGTACTGCTTTTCCCGTTTGCCTTTTACCAATGCTCTAATTGCTTTAAACAATCATCACAAATTAAAAAATTTTGCACCCGTTTAAACCAAACCTGTATAACAGTCAACAATTTTGCAAAACTACTTAAACAGTTATGCAAAACTTTTAAACTATTCGGTCTGAAATTGAAGACTTCTGACCGTTGTGAGCTGCAGGCCTAACATGCATGTATGACTTAAAATTTAATTCATATGCCTCTCAGACTTAAACAGTTATGCAAAACGTTTAACAGTTTGAACTTGCATTCCGTAAGTGTTTAAGTAGTTTTGCGAAATGGTTAACTGTTAAACAGGTTTGATTTAAACGGGTGCAAAATGTTTAAATTTGTGGTGATTGTTTAAAGCGATTAGAGTATTGGTAAAACGCTAACGGGAAAAACAGTAGGTGTCCACCACCTACCAGCTGAAGTTACCTCAATGTAGCTCCCAAATGCCCTTGTCATAATTGAGCTGTAGGTGCGGAGGAGATAGAAGGCTTGTGTTCGCGATCCGTGTATGTTTGCCTGCTAGTCTTCAGCTCAATTTCCTGTTGTTTGCTCTCTCTGTCGTAACTTCGCTGTTGTCAGGTCACAGTTCTTGCATCATTTAAGGCTGGTTCACTGAAATAATAAATAAACGAGTTTGTCAGCGAATAGTCTGAATGATTTGTTAAGCTCTCGAAGATCTCAAACACGACATTCGGGGTGGGAATATCCTCTGACTGTATGTTTACCAAACTAATAACGAATTTACGTATTAGCCATTGATCAAGCCAGTTTGTTTAGCAAGTACCGCTAGGTACTGAAATTTCTGGTATCTCTTCAACCTTGGGATGGATGGGAGCTGGCGAGTTTTGTGCCCTTGTGTTGTTTAAGCGGACACAGCCATTGATTCCGAAACTCGTTCGTAGTTTATTTGATTATCGCATGAACCCGGTTTTACCTCCTCTTCATTTCTGTTCCATGATGCGATTGAAATTTAACTTGCATAACTGGAGGACTTGATTCAGCAGCTTACTAAGGCTAGTAAGCTGCTGAGTCAAGTCCTCAATTTCTGATGACATTGCACCTGCCAAAATGGCTCACAGCTTAGTCTGACGTGCAAACGTGGTGTGTCAATTATAAGGTGATACGACTCACTACAGTAGGCTACTTGCAGTATACCGGACCTCCAGGTGAGGGATGCAGTTGAGGGCTGTAGCCAGATGCGACTGTCGACTGTTAATTGGTAGATCACATCGAATTCCAGTTTGTTATCGCAGTGTCGTTTGCGATTTCTGGTTTCACTTTTCTATGTCAAGTCTATGCAATCGATAATTACGCTGAAAGTTAAAAGTTCATTAGCCCCTCATTGTTTGTATTATGTACCAAATATTTTTCGTTGAAATATTACTATTTGTAACGTTCTCAGAATTAATGTATCCATATAGGGTTGATATCTCTTAAAACCATTAGGTTAGCCTAGTTTCACTTGAGCATTCGGAGCGTCTTCCTGTTGTGCCCACTTTATATGTTTTTTTTTCCATTATCACGCCCTTGCAACCGACGTTTTGTTCTGTTCGTCTTCTTCTATATGTTATTTACGACTTGCCGCTTACATTCACGTAAATTCGGAGTGGGAATATGCTTGAGTATGGATAAAATGTGTCTCCTAACATCTTACATTATACGTCCCTGCCCCTTGCTCTCCTCGAACATCTTTACTGAGGGTAGAGAGGCTATTACATATACAGTATCATGGGTATGATCGTTTATCACTGTAAAGACCAAATACTGTATAATGTAGGTTTCTCGAAAAAAATATTATATACATTGAAATGTCATTGCAGCTGCCATAGAAGCTTAGGTTTAGGACTAGAGTAATAAAAAGTTTGACCCTATTCAGCGCCTGACGATACATGGAATGTGTTTCAAGCAGTACTGTATGTGCGTGCAATTATTGAAATGCAATGTTAGCGATTCAGGGTGCAGCTCTAATATTTAGTTTTGTATCTACATATATCCTTGATCAATTGTTTGATTAAATTAATTTATCCGGCTTCACAGACCTTATGTATATTATAGTCTGTTAAGCAAAAACCATTTTACCTGCAATTCTGCGTATTGATGACCATTGATAGAGTGCAAGTTTTCTGTCGCTCACTCAACGTTCATTGAATTCTCTGTTTTTGTTACGATTAACGGATCACCTGTACAACTGTCACCCTAGAGGCATTTGAGGTGACAATTGTACAGGTGGGAAAGAATGGTGTTAGATAAGGTAACCCAGAATTACCTTATCTAACATTACCTAACTTAACATTACCTAACTTAACGTTACCTAACTTAACGTTACCTAACTTAACGTTACCTAACTTAACGTTACCTAACTTAACATTACCTAACTTAACATTACCTAACTTAACATTACCTAACTTAACATTACCTAACTTAACATTACCTAACTTAACATTACCTAACTTAACATTACCTAACCTAACCTCACCTAACATTACCTAACCTAACCTCACCTAACATTACCTAACCTAAGATATTTTGGTGCCAATTGTACAATGTACAATAATTATTGGGTCCACTGGGGTGGCAATTGTACAGGTGGGATTTTGCGGTGACAGTTGTACAGGAGATCCCGATTGACAGAGCGAAGCTAGTTTACCTTTCATTCAGTTCACCGTGCTTACCACAATTCACCAAGCGAAGGTGTTCCGCCTTCTAGTCAGTTAACTGTTTTAGTTACCACTGGCAAAGCGAAGATTTTCCCCTGTTCGTTGATAAGCGAGTCACCGTCCTGCTCATCTTCGACAGAGCGGAGGTGTTCTTGGCTGGCTCCGACACGGCCGTGAGGCAGCGGGACAGCTTCACTCCCACCTTCACCATCGAAGGCCTAGCGCCAGGGGAGGACTACACCGTCACCATCTCGGCTGTCAACAGAAAGGGCACCTCGCCCCCCGTGTCCCTGCAGGCCTACACGCTCAAAGTTGCCGAGAACAGAATGAGTGAGTAACTCCTCGTTTTTTTGTAGCTGATGTAGAAAATTATTACGAGTGAAATAGATGGCAGGCAGGAGACGGACCAACAGGCTTGTTCCCAAATAGCAGCCAGGACTAACGCCCTAGCTCTGTACGAGTTATCGCCACTACGACAAATTCTTTCTACCGATGTCTGAAAAAAACCTTGGCCGAAATGACCGTGCAAGCGTAACCAAATGCTCTAGTATGCCGCTCCATGTAGCTGATATGTTTGATACATGCCGCTCGCTGTAGCTGATATGTCTGATATTGCTGCTCGCTGTTGCTGGTATTTCTGATATTGCTAATCGCTGTAGCTGATATGTCTGATATTGCCGCTCGGTGTAGCTGATATGTCTGATATTGCTACTCGCTGTAGCTGATATGTCTGATATTGCCGCTCGGTGTAGCTGATATGTCTGATATTGCCGCTCGGTGTAGCTGATATGTCTGATATTGCCGCTCGCTGTAGCTGATATGTCTGATATTGCCGCTCGCTGTAGCTGATATGTCTGATATTGCCGCTCGGTGTAGCTGATATGTCTGATACTACTACTCGCTCGAGCGAAGCGATAGCGAAACTGGTTTGCCGGCGGTATGGTGTGAGTCCGCTCGCCCGGTGCCAATGTCTGTTCGGGCTGAAAGAGGAGTGTATGTCGAGCTGTTGAACATGATCGCATGCTGAGCAGCACCTTGTGAGTTTACGAGAAGACTCTAGCTTTTGAGGCTGCGATGTTGCGTGGGCTTAAGTCATTGCATTGCCGGTCCCCATCGGGAGCACGCCACTGGACCATAGGAACAGGCCCCATCCTATGTTAGTAAGAGTTGCACCCCAAAGGGAGGAGNACGAGAAGACTCTAGCTTTTGAGGCTGCGATGTTGCGTGGGCTTAAGTCATTGCATTGCCGGTCCCCATCGGGAGCACGCCACTGGACCATAGGAACAGGCCCCATCCTATGTTAGTAAGAGTTGCACCCCAAAGGGAGGAGACGTCAAAGATGAGTTAGTTAAGAGCATCTGTCTCTCCTCGTTCACTTTTATTTGTCTATCTTGTCACTGCCTCGGCTTTCGTTTTTTTTTTCTTTATTTCGATTCCCTACTTAAACTAAGCTGTAACTGAAAGATAGGAGTCTCCCTATATCTTATTGTTCATCACAGCTACATCATATGACGTAGCGCACTTTCACTTTTAATCACAAGTGTGATGTTATCGCTTCATGTCTTTCACCCTCTAAGATATTTCTTGTCATTTATAACTGCAATAAATAAAATTGTGGCAGATGCTCCGTTCGACTCTTGGTAACTCCTACTGCTGTTGTGACGACACGTACCCCTTATCAGTTCCACTGCTTTGGATGTAAAAACATAAAGGAGTATGGTTGTAAAATGAAGTTAAAGATGTGTTACATGTGTTAATTGCGTACGAACACGTCTTTTGTGTTTGTAATTTGAAGAATGAGTTCCGGGAGTCCCTTCTCGGACCTTAAAGTTCGAGTGCGTCCCTGCCGATCCAGCCAGTGCGTTGCAGGAGCCTGGCAGCCGGCAGCCCCCGGTACTATTCGTCTTCTGACCAGTGCCGCCTGTTCATCTCCGTTTGGGTAAAACCGTCGCACTGTATTTTCAAGCGCTTAATTCTGGGCTTAATTCCGCCTTTAAAACTGCAGTAACGCTATTTCAAACGTTGCAAATATGATGCATCTTCAAAGAAGGGGTCAACTGTGCCTAGTTTTTTATTTGGAGGTTTGATTTTCATCCTCTCATTTCACTAGAGATCTGTAAATTTTCCCTGGAACGACAGTATGCATGCAGTCCTCTGTTTTATATTTAAAATCATAAATGCAGAAAGAACTTACTGCTAAAAATTCAGCATTGCGTTTATTACTAAAAGGGCAATTTGGAATGCTCTAATTCGCAAACTGGCATTAAATTCACTACAGGGTTTTTTCTGCCTTAGGTGGCAGAAGCTCTCCAATAAACGATTACTTTTTGGAAATTTTTAAGATACAATCAAGTTTTGACTTGCCTCGAAGAGTTTCTTGAGATCTGCTGTAGAAACATTCATTCTAATTACAATTTGCGCCCCGATGCTGCCTCTGCTTTAAACAAATTGTTTGGCATCGCACGTGGTGCCTCACATGCTCGTGAGCTAGTGAAAAAATTCAACTCTTTCTTACCAGAACACGCCCGTCACCGGCTCGGCAGCACGCTTTCTGAGATGTAAACTTGCTCGATGCGTGTCTGCAATAAAAGTCATGAAAACTCTGTTACTTCTGCTGACTCTAATGTTTGTTAATGAATTGTTCTTGACGAAATTGTGCTGGCCGAATATTAATCTTTTTAAATTAGAAAAAAAAAAACTTTTGGTGGGATTTTGTAACTTCGTCACTGAATGTGGAGCAACTACAACAATCTTGAAGGATCGCAGTGATTCTCTTCGCTAATGTGACTCAGTAACGCAACTAAATACATCTGTTGAGATCACCAGAAAAGGTTATTTGTACTAAACATAGCACATATAACTAGATCGACAAAGTCCTACTATTGAAATGTTTCTGGTTAAGTTGTTCGATCACATTGACAAGAAAGTTCTCAGTGCTTACTATAGCTATCGTTGGTGTACAATATTTAAAGTTAATGAAATAATAGACATTTCATAGCTCAAGCAAAACATTTTGGCTTTGGAGGAAAAATGATCTAGTCTAATGTGCATAATGATTTTATTGTTATTATTTATTTATTTTTTCTTCTCAACTCACTGTGTTTGGTTGTATCATTGGTTGCATTACTCATAGAGAGTTCGTTTGGGCATCACGCACCCAAGGGTCCCGAGTGCCTTCTCTGCAGGTGATGTAGCATCTGGCCGCAGTTCCTGCTGACGAGGTTAGTTTTGTAAAGTTAGGTAGGCTCTCAATACTTCCCCTTCTGTTTCGGGAGGTCTGGCTCTGATCGAGGTGGCTGACCTATTCCCGCTAGACTTCTACCTTCTTGTATTTCGTTTCCTTCTCCTGTGCGGCGTAACTGAGCGACAGCGTTCAGCCGCGCCCGGGGGTTTGGAGATGCTCAACTTGCGCCTTTTTCCTGTCAGTAGCGCACTGATCACTCTGAGACCTACCGGCAGAACAGCCGAGACAAAAATCATTGACAATTTAAAACGCGCCCTAGTCGGCGCACGAGCCTGTGGTTAAACACAGGAATAGTTCGGCGCG
>LQNS02278094.1:57936286-57954560 GCA_001587735.2 Parhyale hawaiensis | reverse complement strand
CTAGTGCCCGCTCCGTGCTTACTAGTGCCCGCTCCGTGTTTACTAGTGCCCGCTCCGTGCTTACTAGTGCCCGCACCGTTTACTAGTGCCCGCTCCGTGCTTACTCGTGCCCGCTCCGTGCTTACTCGTGCCCGCTCCGTGCTTACTCGTGCCCGCTCCGTGCTTACTCGTGCCCGCTCCGTGCTTACTATTGCCCGCTCCGTTTACTAGTGCCCGCTCTGTGCTTACTATTGCCCGCTCCGTGCTTACTATTGCCCGCTCCGTTTACTAGTGCCCGCTCCGTGCTTACTATTGCCCGTTCCGTTTACTAGTGCCCGCTCCGTGCTTACTATTGCCCGCTCCATTTACTAGTGCCCGCTCCGTGCTTACTATTACCCGCTCCGTGCTTACTATTGCCCGCTCCGTGCTTACTATTGCCCGCTCGGTGCTTACTAGTGCCCGCTCGGTGCTTACTCGTGCCCGCTCCGTGCTTACTAGTGCCCGCTCCGTGCTTACTAGTGACCGCTCCGTTTACTAGTGCCCGCTCCGTGCTTACTCGTGCCCGCTCCGTGCTTACTAGTGCCCGCTCCGTGCTTACTATTGCCCGCTCCGTTTACTAGTACCCGCTCCGTGCTTACTATTGCCCGCTCCGTTTACTAGTGCCCGCTCCGTGCTTTGCTTCCACGCGTCTGTCGGGACGATAGAGTAAGCCGTCGATCTTCCATGTTTGGGTTTCGTAGTTTCGCCAATTCTTTGTAATTTATCGCACTGTCCCTCGTTACACACCTCGAGCTAGGGCTCCGCGATGTCTTCTTCTGCGCTCACTTCGATTTTCTTACTCTATCGGAAATTTTCGTGTCTTCTTGTTTTCTAAACTTCTGCTTCCATTCGCTTTCTATGCATTGGTTCTTCGTTTTGCACGATAAACTACCAAATTCCTCTGTTCCGTCCTCTCTTTGGAACACCTGCGCCGAAAATATTTGGATATCTAATTAGGTAGCTGCTTTACAAGTGGTTTTGTTTTGTCAGTCCTGTGTTGTTGGAAACTGCGACCCCAGGAAGAACTTTTAGGTTACCTTAGCCTTAGCTTGGCCTTCAGGACGTCTTTCCTTCGTGTTTTCTTTGCTTCCTTCCGCTTTCATACTCCTACTAATGTTTCTTTCATCTGTTCTTCCTTTTCTCTCGCGATTTGCTGTTCCCGTGCGCGCCTGTTTTCTTTTATGGCAACACGCTCGACCATTGGTTCCACGTTTCCAACGACATACTGTATGTACGTTCTTTCTTCCTGAGTGAAAGATTGTCTCTGTCGGGGAAACCGCGGCTTAAACTACTCAGTATTATATTTAATATGGTACTTTGTGGGAATACCCTGGCGAATGGGTTGGACATTTCTGTTGACTAACTACATTCATCTTCCTCTTCATCTCTAGGAACAAAGTAGTTGTGTCGAGGGAGGCGTACACAACTCATTCACCTCACTCGATTATTTATTTCAAAAATTGCATGTCATACTCCCTCTGCTCGCTTCTACACTGCGCCATTTATTGTCGCTTGACAAGGCGAGGGCGAGATACTGTTGGACGGCGAGGCGAGCGTGTTTTACCACGGCAACAATTTATAGATTGATTGGTCGAGCGACTGGTGTCCTGTGCTGTCAGATAGCACCAGTCAGCACAGTGAACTATGGCAAGCAAATAATTTATAAAAAACACAGTGTTCGCAAAGACATGCCACAGGATGGCTGTAGGACAACAGAAACATCGTTGCGCTCTGCAGTTGCACAGTCACGTGATGTCTACACCTGCTGCTGCGCTGTTTGATTCAAGAACCTCTCGGGCCATAGCATGGGTTATAGACGTTAAAGGTTTGATGGGTGACCCTGTCTACATAACTTTAATGCCCGCTGCAGCAAAACGAAAGCCAGGATCTATAGGTGACGGTGTCGATCTGTGCCTGTGGACCCGCACTCTGACAGCAAAGTCTGGTCAGCATTCGTGCCTCTTGAACTGTTATCGCGTGAGGATGTGCTCTGTGAGGATTTAGGGTACTTTCAATTACATTATCATAGAAATTGCTGATCAGCTGCATGCTGTGAGTTGTAAGTTGCAATGTGGCGGTTTGGTTCACTATCTGTGCTCGTTTGTCTCAGAAACGAAATGCAATTACAAATTTAGGGTGTGTCAAACGCGCTCAATTACCTGGCGAATATAACTTTGCCCATGATGCTGGAGAATTCACCTCGACCACTCTCCCCGACAAGGACATCCGTATATACTGATTCCTGTTGGAAATAACTGTTAGCTAGGCCTAGAGGAGAGCGCGGTTGCCATCGATCACAGGTTATCAGAAGTGTGACGTCATAGATGGAAGTCTCAAAGGACAATTGCTGCCTCCTGGCAGTGTCCATTGCTGGTTTAATCAATGCCATTGCAGTGAACTGTGAATGTTATAAACGTTGTTATCATATTGTCATTGCACTGAGTTATTAGTAAACCTTCGAAATGTGACGTGTAACAAAATGTAGATTCTAATTTAGATAGATCAGAAAGTCGCTGTGCTATTTGTCTTCTAAATTCATTTTCACGATAATGATATGCTACACCATAATACTATTGAGCATGAGTGGATATGTCCTTTACTGTACATAAATCTTTATAGTTATAGCACTTACTGACAGTGAACCCCGAGATTCACCTGGCTTGTAAAAAACAAAGTTAAGCTTTCCCATCCTGAGTCTGGCCGTCTCGTCTTGATATAGCGCTCCTGAGTCTGGCCGTCTCGTCTTGATATNNNCGTCTTGATATAGCGCTCCTGAGTCTGGCCGTCTCGTCTTGATATAGCGCTTCTGAGTCTGGCCGTCTCGTCTTGATATAGCGCTTCTGAGTCTGGCCGTCTCGTCTTGATGTAGCGCTTCTGAGTCTGGCCGTCTCTTCTTGATATAGCGCTGCAAATTTTCATTTGACCTTATCCTTAGTTGTGCTCGTGACGCCATTCTTCCAATGCTCCCTAAGCGTCCTTCCTTTCGTTCCTAGTCTTTGTGCTGCTCTTCCTATTTTTCTCAATTTGCTGTTCCTCATGGATCATCGCGTGCAAGTAGGTAGGTACCTAGTTTTGCTTGGCATACAGTTTGTAACTGTTCCTTCCTCGCGTTGAGGCACCTTCTGTGAATATAGAGACTCGATTTTGTATTGAAACTTGTTGAATACAAAGTCCCAATCTACGATTTCTCCGTGCGTTATTACAGTGTTGTAGTAGTATTAGCATAAAATTTTACTAGCGCATCAGGGACACAATGTCTATATCGCACCGAACTATTCCTGATGCTTAACATAAGATAGTATGCCCCTAGGGCGCGAAGTAGGTCTCGTTTTAAATTATCAATGATTTTTGTAGGTCACTGATTCTAAGGGGTTAGTGAACTGCTGACAGGAAAAAGGCGCACATTGTGCATCTCCAACCCCCTGGCACGGCTGAACTCTACATTTCGCTCAGCTACGCCACACAGGTGAAGGAAACGAAATACAAGAAAGTAGAAGTCTAACGGGAATGGATCGGCCACCTCGATCAGCGGCCCACCTCCCGAAACAGAAGGGGAAGCCTACCTAACTTTACAAAACTAACTTCGTCAACAGGAACTGCGGCAATCTGCAGCATCCCCTGCGGAGATGGCACTAGGGAGCATTCGGGCTGTGAGGCCCAAATATATTGTGGCAGGGAAAGTAGATACACTATACAGTGTGCCTGCCAATAATTTCGATGCGTAATTTACTTATAATTAAAAGAGTGGTAGGTAGTGTGTAAACCCTTTATCCATGGCTGAAGCCCTCAGGGGTACATATATTCTGACGGGCCCTTTCCCCGCCACAATATATTTGGGCCTCACACCCAAGGGTCCCGAGTGCCTCTTCCGCAGGAGATGTTGCAGCTTGCCGCAGTTCCTGCTGACGAGGTTAGTTTTCTGAAGTTAAGTAGACTCTCAATATTTCCTCTTCTGTTTCGGGAGGTGGGCTGCCGTTCGAGGTGGCTGACCTATTCTTGCTAGACTTCTACCTTCTTGTATTTCGTTTCCTTCCCCTCTGCGGCGTAGGCTAGCTGGGCGAAAGCGTTCGGCCGTGCCCGGGGGTTGGAGATGCACAACTTGCTCCTTTTTGCTGTCAGTAGCGCACAGACCATTTGAGACCTACTGGCAGAAATACAGAGACAAAAATAATTGATATTTTATAAAACTCGTCCTAGTGGCGCACGAGTCTGTGATTAACCACAGGAATAGTTCAGCGTGATTTAGACATTGTGTCCCTGATGCGCTAGTAAAATTTTGTACTACATCTACTTACCCATGGCTTAACTAAGTAGCAGGTTAACTCATTCGCAGGTAGGATTTCAAGCCCCGTCCACTATCTCAGTTCTAATGTCACTTAATTGAGCCATGGCTGAACAACGTAACAGGTTAACTCGTCGTTTGACCATTTTGAGACAGTTCTGCGCATCTCCTCGTATGACGTCAGGTGGAGCGAAGAACGTCGGTGTTGCACAAGTATCAATAGTCTTCCTAATTCATTTATACCATTATTCCCGCTGCCATGGGTTTATAATTGATGTACGGTCATTTTGAACCCGAAAAAAAAAGAACTTGGTGAACCTTCTTCGTTTTCCCAAAGCTCCGGAGTCGCGAAAAAAGCGGGTTTTGGCAGCAATAAAGTACATATAGTAAGTTTTTGCTCTCACCGGTAACATTACTATGCTTCAAACATATTTTTACCCCAGCAAAATGAAAAACTACTACGTAGTAGTTATGAGTAATTCAGTTTTCCAAATTTTTCTATGTAACCACAGACAACGCTAATGTCTCTTAGAGAACTCTTGAAATTTGAAATAAAATCATTCTTGTTAAACTTTGAACGCGTGTCTAGTCAAGTTGACCTAATAATTACGTTTTCTCGGAAAACTCGAAAGAAAATGCCATGTTGACGGGCAAACTGATTAATTACATGAAATACTGCTTTTGAACGACTCCTATATAAACCTTGAACTAGTGAAAAACACACTACGTTCTACCATTCCCAATATGTTGACGAGAAAAGCTCATTAAAATACAAATTTCGCAAGCACAGTTGATAATTTGGACTCCACCGATAGTATGTAAGTAATTGTAGTTTTTTTCTTGTACGTCATGTTCTTCCGAGGTGATTTTTCATGGCGGAATGTACTAGTATGTAAAATGATGTATGATAACTATAAAATAAGCCATATCAATACTTAGGAAGCCGTGGCTGTGTTGTTGTAATTTATTTCTTCGTCTGTCAACCTATTCGTTAGACATTTTATTGCCTTATTTCTAGCAGACTGATTTTTGCATCGCACAGTTGACAGCTGTGATCGTGCAGAAATGATTCTCCTTCTTTTTTCTTCGTGAAAGACCACGCTCATCGTGTTTATTAAGCAAGTAACAGGTAGGAACTAATTAACAGAGTTTGCTATCCATCTCTCCACCTGACGTCACAGGATTGGGCGGAGCTTAACAAGCTACCTGAAAGTGAGTTAACCTGTTAACGTTGTTCAGCCATGATTGGAGCGATATGCGGCAGCCCATGTTAATTTTTTATCTGTCGCTTGCTTTATAACTACAGTGAGTGAGAGCTTTCATGGGGGAGAAACAATGGTAATCATTTCGTGCAGACACAGCTGCTAACTGTCTTGTGTTTGTGAGAAATAAAGTCAGAATGTCAAATAAATGGGTTGAACGACGATGAAATCAAGTACAGTAACATAGCTACGATATCTGCGGTATTACATATACATGGGTTGTTTTTAATCACCGCATTATCGCTATACATACTTTTACATACTAATGCACCCCACCGTGAAAAATAACGGCAGAAGAATATGTAAAAAAACTACAGCGCCAAAATAATGTCGCAATTTAAAGTTCAAACTGGTTTGATAGACATGCAGCGTACACTTCGTTTACTATAACCACAGGAGTGTAGGTTAATACATATTCTCTAATTAAATGAGTGAGAATTAGAGTATTGATAATAGAAGAATTACTAGCGAAGTACTAGTCAGTCACATCGCGCTCAATTCTCCGCGAGTTTAGCCTCTACATTGCTGATAAAAGATTTCCGTTGAACACACATCTGGTCGGACGAGACTTGAGAGCTCTATAAATAATTGTGTGTAGAAATTTGTGAAGTGTAGCATTGAACTTATTATATTAAAGTGCTTTTCTTATCAAGGTAATCCAATTATCAAGCGGATGAGTAATTTTTTCAGGTTTAAGCGTAAATACCCCAGTCTTTCCCACAGTCTTTTTCAGCAATTCAGTAATAAAACAGTATCTCTTTGATACTCGAGTCAAATTCGTTTTCTGTTTCCAGTTAACGAGAAAAAAGTAATCGGGGTCATACTTCTTAGAAAAACATACAGAGCACAGTCGACGAGGATTTTTCTTTTTCCTGCGTTCCTTCATGTGTAACGCTCTTGATCAGTAACAGATAACAAGAAATTAGATATGATAAGTTCAGTTGTATCCATGATACAGAAGATGAAGTCAAGTTCGGCTGCATGAACAAACACGTTAAATTTATAGGTTATACGGGCAATACAATTGGACAATACGTCACATACATATTTCCCTTGCGCACAGGCAGTTTTGAATATAGCTTTGAAAGCAAAGAAGCTGGTGATGGTGATCCACTAGGCCAGGAGTGAACGGGGACAAATAGCGCGTTGTCTATGACCAGCTAAATAAACTTGACTTTTGCGATTGGGAAAAAAATGGTGATACCGATCCAAGGGGTCACTGGCAGTTTAGTATAGGTACTATAAAGCCTGATAACATTTGTTCATTACAGTAGAATTTTCAGGGGTCCAACCTGAAAGGCCCCGCCATACCGTAAAATTTCAACGGATACAGCTAGTTCTTTTATGAAATTAGTTCAGCCTCGCGTTACTTGGGAAAATATGAAAGAAAAGTTTTATTGCTCATAATTATTAGGAAGTCTAGCGCTTTGTGAACCGTTAAAAAGTTAAAAAAAATGAAATACCTGCTAGAAAGAAATAGCCTTGCATCATCAACACACAGAAGCCCATTTTGCAACTTCAAGCATTGTACTGATACGAGATAAGCGTTTCGCACATTGCTGGAGCGAAAAATGATTGGAGCTCATCAAACTCATGCGGCCTGCCGCAGCGTAATGTGAGTCGGCTCATTTGCAAGTCCAAACCCTCTTTTTTGCAACTCTAATAGATCTTTAGCAGCGCAAAAATAAATTATTATCCCCATCTCCAGAACAGCCAAACATCAAACAATATCCCATTGTAACGAAAAAAAATGTAAAAATACGATCAATGCTCAAGGCACCACTAGCGTTTTTCGCGAGCGTTCGCTCCACCTGACGTCACGGAAGGAGATGCGCAGAAGTGTCTCAAAACGGTCAAGCGATGAGGTAAACTGTTGCGTTATTCAACCATACTTATACGGTTCACATTAACAGTTCTCGAACTAATAGCGATGTTCGAAAGAGTACCTAATACGTTCCTTTTGATGGATGAAGGGTTAATAAAAATGGCAAACATTATGGTCAATGTTCTTTCTCTTTTATGCGTATTCCGCATTGAAAAACAAAAATTTATCATTGAGCTAGTGTGAAGAGAGTTGAACAAACATGCATTTGCCGTCATTCCTCTGCGTCGCGTAGCAACGGAAAAAAACAATAGGGCCAAGAACTTTACAACGTTAGGTACATGAATTTATCATTGCTTCCCTAACTTTCAAATTTTGAAAAGATTCGCATAGGCGACCCAGTTTCAAAATCAGGCAATGGCGCTTCAGGCCGTGCTCGCTCTCGCTGGCATTCAATGAAAAGTTCACGCATTCGGCTCAATTTGCGCGGCTCCGACTATCGCATAGGCACGCATATCGAGAGCTGAAACAAGTTCGGAAGAGTCGTGAATATTTATACGTTGCAGCCGCATCCCAAACGCAATTCGTTCTGGCTGAGTTGCAGACCTGAGGAGTAGCGGGCAGCTACTGGCGCAGTACATGCTGATGGTCTGTAATTTGACCGTAACCCGGCACATCAGCGCCACTGCTGACGACACGGTGCAGTCTATCAGCAGTCCGGCAGCCACACTTGGTTATTCGATAAAATTTATAGTTTGCTTGCCCATCGGAGGGCATTGATACAGAACAGGCAATTGTTGGGTTGACAATGACAGCCTCCTGTAGAGCTAATAACCAGTTAAATTAAATTTTGGTTCTCCTGTGCTCCTCAAAATAGCAATGTTTAAAATATTTACTCAATCTGCTACTGATGTAACTTCTTCTGTTCTTCCTCTTCTTTTTCCCGACTTGCTGTACCCATGCACGCTGATCCTGTGTGGGAACACCCTCGTGAATAGGTTCCACGTGTCTATCGACATATGTACTATATTATCCTTCTTTCGTCCTGTGTGAGATCGCCTGTGTTGAGGCAACGGGCTTAAATTACTGAATTCTAAAAAAAAAAAACGCTTCGTGTATTGATTTCGTTCTCGCTTCTTATTAAGAAACACAGAACAATATTCCATCACTGCAATCAAGCAAATATTTGAGCTTGAAAGGCAATATCATGACTACGGTTCGCTCGCATTGCATGTAAGCTGACTGGAGTTGGCACAATCGTTTGTTTCAGCTTGCTGCCTTTCTTTGATGGAGCAGTTTTCTCTTCAACAAAAAAACTTAGATGTACTGAAGGCTTATCCTTTGGTATCTAGGATACGTGGCGGGATTTTTTTCCGCATGCCATCTAAGGTGGGGGAAACTGTACCGCTTAGATGAAGTGAATAAGAGAGCACTTACCTCTAATGACAACTTTAGTAGGCCGTTGTAGCTTATCCTCAGAAGCATATTAGTAACAAAAGTATGTTAAATAAAGACCGGTCGTCACAAATTTCTCACTGTTATTTTTGACAGCGCAGATACAGTAGTACAATAATAACTCCCAAAACATTTTGAAGTTGACGAAAATGAAGTTTTCAATTTAGCGTAGGCCATGCTCGTGCATGCCTCCTTCTTTCCTATAGGCTCATTGCCTGTGTCATCAAGACCAGTTTAGTTTTTTTCAAGGCCGGTATGTTGCTAGAAAATATTTTTTTATGAAGTTATATCAAATAGCCGCAGGGCCTACTTGGGAGGTGAGGCAGTCAAATATTGCGTGATCTATGATTGTGTTTATCCCCACTTTTGGGGTAGTGATGCATCTTCAGTCATCACCGCTAATTATACTCAACAGTCATTGGGATCGACTTAGACACATGTATTTTTACGAAAAGTGAAATTTTTCAGGAAGTGAACCTCCTGAATGTGTACAAATCCGCTGACCCAGAAATGTTTCTCTCAGTGTTTTATGGGTAATGGCTCCAGTCGTCTCAAAGCCACTGCTTGAAATATTCAATCGGTTTTAAAGAACAGGAGAATATACGCAGGATTGAAAACTAGCTAATGTGATCCCGATGCAAAAGAAGAGGGCCAGCAACTATCGACCAATCAGACTTTCATCGGTTGTCGTCTCCTCCTAAAAAAGCGTATCACTTATCATTTGAAGATGCTTAACTAACTCATTGGACTTCTTTCAAAAGTTAAGGAAATTAGAGATGAAAAAAGAGAGAGAAAAGGAGCGTGGACCTCATTTATATAGATTTTCAAAAGGCTTTTGATAATGTCCCCCATCAACAGTTAATGAAAAAATTGACAGCCCATGACATCTAGGGAGCCGAAAGTATGCTGGATCCGAGCATGGCTCCCGGGTCGGCAGCAGCGAGTGACGGTTGAAGGAGAGCCGACCGACTGGACGCCGGTATCATCTGCGGTATCATACACTTCTGTTCATACTTTACAATAACGATCTTGATCTAAATATCCGCAGTAAAATCAGTCATTTTACGGATGATAGTAAACTATGTCATCCCTTCAGGAAAATAGCTAATCTCCAACAAGACCTTGACCACCTCATGGAATGGAGCACAACGGGGCAGATGGGCTTTAATGTCGACACATGTTCAGCAATACACGTTGGGCTGCAGAACTCCTCAACCCGATTGAAAATGAACGGGACAGAATCGGCAGCTGTCACCTAACAACGTGACTTGGGACTAACTATTACAAATAAATTGCAACACAGTCAGCATGTTGACAAGAGCATGAAAATGGCAAGCAGAGTACTCTGATTCATTACCAGGAATTTAGAGTACAAATCCAAGGACATCATGATTCCCTCGCACAAAGCGCTAGTGCACCCACATTTAGAATTTGCTGTTCAATTCTAGTCGCCACATTTGTACAAAGATATCGATAACATGGAAAGAATCCAACGCAGAACAACGACATTGATACCTTAGTTGCGAAACAAGCCATGCGGGCTTCGCCTAGAGGAAGTGGGCCTGATCTCTCCAGCATAGACGACTCAAGGAGAACTAATACTGGCTTCAACGACGTACGTACAAAGAGACTTTTTTGAGAGAGACGTTAATGATCATCTGCGAACAAACTGTCAAAAACTCAAGCACAAGGTTCTGAAGCTCGAAGCACAACCTTAACCCTATCTGCTCTAAGGCGGTAAAAAATTGTACCGCCCTACTGTTTTTCGCTCACAGTTCTGCTCCCAGTGATATTCAGCTAACAAAATTCCGTGACTTTTCTCAATTGAACATGACTATCAATAAAATTATAATTTACCCGCGCATTACAGCTAAAAAAAAATAGATGAATATAAATATCTCAGAAAATTAGACGATAACATTTCCGTATAGATTTTCTTTTTATACAAAAAGAACTTTCAAAATTATCACTAAAAGACAGAAAAAAGGCTAGAAATGAAAAATAGATGCGATTTTACGTTCAGCTTGTGAAAGTATGAAAATTGCGGCAGATGTGCTACCGGAGTATTCACCCTGTACTGTCTGGAGATATTTTCTTATATTCGAATTTAATTGACATTAAAACTACTCTGAGGCATTATTTTTTAATTAAATAGGCGAAAGAATAGTTGAATAAATGACTTTTGAGACTATGAAGAAAAAACTCTGATATTCATAAAGGTATTAGCATTTTTAGTAGGCAGTACAAAAAAAAAAAAAAAAAAAATTGTACCGCCTTGGCGCTCAACCGGCAGAAAAAAATTGGTAACGGATTGATTTAAGCCAGCGGTTCTCTCCGTATTTCATAGTGAACATCTGGAATAGACTCCTCTCCGACGTTACGGTCCGGAGGCAGTCAGCGCGTTTAAAAATTGTCTTTACAAACATTAGGAGAGACACCCTCCACACCTAACACTTCCTCCAGGAGTCACAAACTCCTAACGGCCAAAGCTTCAGAGTCCTCTTCAGTCCAGAATCTTTTCTCTTCTGCCCCAACTAACTTGACTCATCTAATCTCCGTATATCTGCGGTTATAATTAAGTCGTGCTTGCATGATCGTATCTCTGGCTGCGGTTCTCCTCCCCCCCCCCCCTTTTTTTTCCCTCAGTCATCTAAATGATGCCGACATGATGGCTATAGCTCATAGAAGGCAGGGGCGAAAGTCACTGCAGCTCTATGAAAATATGCCTCTTGGTCCGTCTGCTGCCGCCTATCTAATCTTATAGTGGCTGGAAATGCCTTGCGTGTTCTTCCCCACGGTGTACTAAAAAAATACTGTTGCTACGTTAATGGAGGCTAGTATATAATTTTGCTTGGTGTTGATAGCTACATCAGCAACTGTTTCAACTTGGAATCATTGTACTGCTGGAGGTTGGTACGGTTACTTTTCCTAAGATATTCACTTACTCTTTTCGACTCTCCGCAACTCGTGTGATCTTGTTGCAGCGCGACTAGCTTTATTTCTTGTTAATAAAATGACTTGTGCACTCCTCTTTCAGTGTCGACGGCAACGCAATTGCATGGATGTCCCTTAATTGTTCCTGTCAATAATCATATTTTGCTGTGCATCCTGCAGTGCGTCCGCCTGGTTTACCTTCTAAGTTAGAAGTTAAAATAGCTTACCGTCGTTGATTCCAATTCGACAGAGCAGTATTGTAAGTTTTTTTTTTTTCCTTACAGAACGTCCGGCGAAATTGCAACGGCTGTCAGCGATGCTTTGCCTTTTAGCACGTATATGCGACACAAAAATTGCACCGATACCTGCCATATCAAAGACTGGGATGGACTGGCTATAAGTGCAGTCTAGGCACACAGTTTACAGATCAGGAGGTAGATAAACTTTTACTTGAATAACGAAACAGATGAATGCAAAGCTGTCACTGATAGAGCGTTTGCTTCTAAGCGCTGAGCTCGTATTCTTCGCTCTCGATAGTTTGGTAATGGGAAGTCGCCCCGACCAGGAAATCTGCACGTTCTGGTGCTTGCTGCGGATTATTGCCCGCTAAGCCGAGAGGAAGGGATAGCTACTTTCGACCATAGACTGTCTGTGCCATGGTGTCAGAGACGGAAGGCTTAAATGAATATTTATGACCGCCAAAAATGAAGCGTGAGCATCAGAAATGCCAAAGCTACAAAGCTTACTTTGGACTTCGAGACAAGGCGCGCACCGCTGTAACCCGCCTCCCCTCCGGGTAAACAGAATTAATATTTTTCTGTTGCGGACTTTGCAGTTTCGGGAGTGCCTAGCACGCTGGACTCAGAGGCCCACGGAGGAGGCACTGGTGGCAGCACAGACGGCTATGGACCTGCCGTGGGCCCCAGCCAAGACTCAACAGAGGGGGGCATGAGCCCTCTGGCAGGGGCTGTAGCGGGCGCCGTCGGTGTGTTCCTTGCCATCATCATGACGGCCGTGGTCTTCGCCAAGCGTCGCTGCCACGCCGTCAGAAGACGTGCCCCTGATCTCGTCGCAGGCCAGGGTGAGTCTTGACATAAAGGCAGCCACGAGCAGGTGTTCAGGTTACATGCTATAAGCTATTTCTTTGATGTTTCGGTGGTTATCTGTAGCAAATGTTTAAATTGTGCAACGGTAAACTATTTTTACACCTGTTTAGGTTTCTGTGGAAAGTAGGTGCAATAATGAGGATGATAAAAATGCAGTTGCTTAATATCTCCTAACTTGATACGAAGCAGTTAACCTAACCAAATGTTAATAGTGGATCGTAACTCACAAATACCTATCATGTTAAGGGGGGGGGCATTTTATAGCCTTTCAACTGCTTTTTTAAGTGCACAACCGCTCTCGTCCCTAATTGTCTGTACATGTTTTATTTCTCTTTTTGATAACTATTCTGCCACTTATAACTCCACTGAATAAACTTTGCTGCTTAACATCTTTATGCTAACTGAATCGTCGGGCTCAAAGAAAAAAAAATGTAGTTCCAGTTTCTAAAAATCCGAGCATGGTAACATTTAAACCATAAGACTCGAGAATAAGCACACAATGTGGCTGTCTGCGATCTTTTGCATCACAGCATGCCTTAGTTTGTTGGTGTGAAGGTGATGCCGTGGGGAAGGAAGAAATATAGGCCCGTTATTTTACCAGTTTCACTGTAAATATTCGTTACTGCCTAATTATCGTATAAGAGCTTGTCCCCTTAGGGAGCATAGGATGGGCCATAAGCCATAGGATTAGGTTGGTTAAGTTCGCGTATTCTATGTTATGGAGAGCAGCGTCCCCAGGGGGATTGTATACGTTACCTTAGCCATTAGCTAGGCCGGCGAGACATCTGTCTTTCGTACCCACTTTACTTCTCTCCATCTTCATACTCTTACTTATGATGCTTTGTGCTGTTCTTCCTCTTCTTTCCCGACTTGCTGTTCCCATGCACGTTGACTCGTGCATGGGTTCCGCGTTAATGTTTTGGCATTCTCTATGTCCCTTCTTTCTTCCTCTCTTTGGATCGCAGTGTACCCTGTGAGTAGGGAGGCTTAAAGAGTTATATCTACGAATTTGTGGTTCAGACCCATTACGGGTATAAGATGAGCCTTAGGCTGCAAGGTTAGTAACGTGCGAACATCCTGTTTCGGAGAATCAAGCTCAAGTGAAATTCTTGTTGGCTACATGAGCGGTAGGCCTTCGAGTCATATATTTTACCCTACCATCTTTGCTTCTCTCCACTACCACAGATGGTCTATCTCTGTTCTTCGTCACTGCTAACTTGCTCTTTGTATGATTGCTGCTTCTTCGGACATTGATGGGATTTTTTCAGTGATGCGTGTCTTATGTTTCTCTTGTTTCCCCCGTTTATGAATATTGTTTCCTAATGATTGCTCGGGATTTTCTGTGTCTCACTATCAATAATTCCATTGAGGCTGCTTCACAGTAACTTAACAGCCGATATCAGCAATATACTGTTACCAGAGAGGAGCCACGCAGTGGACCGCAGTGCAGTTCACAATGATGATATTACCCGCTCTGTGTATCTAATGAAATTCTCACAATAAAACTGGCCTTTTGCACTTGCATCATGTCCCTATGTGCACCTAATTAAGTGCATTTGTTTTATGCATCTATTTATATACTATAGCTTACTTCAAAGCACGCTGCTTGTATAAAACTTAGCAATATCTTGAGTAGTGTGACCCGCTTAATATGCTCGCTGCTAAATCACACGCAATTCGTGTCAAGAAATGCTCAAAGAATCTTTTCGAATAATGCGATCTTTGTGGTACTGATGCCTGAAATATTTTTAACTGAGGAAGCAATAGGCCAAATTTCGTGCAGCAAAGGCACCAAGATGACACACACACAAACAAGGCTGCGTCCGCAGTTTGAGTAAAACAGTTACTTTTAAATTGTTTGACGGACTAATTTAGAATTAGGAAAGATCTGTTTGAAGATAATGAGTTTGTGGCGGAAGTCTCGTTTCATTCACATTATAATAATGCATGACATTTTAATTTAAAGCATAAGTACCATGTATATATAAAGCCTATTTCATCGTTTCATCCCGTTCACTGATGCTTAAGTGTCAGCAGATAGCCGCAAGTATATACTTTTTTCTGTAACTTGGCATTAATTCACACCAGCGATGCCATAAGCATTAATTCATTGTGAATTTTGTCTCGTGACTATTATTCTCGCTCAGCTTCATTTTTCTCATGCTCTATTAGGCAGTCTGGCTCATTACAAATCATGGTAATGTAATATAAAATTCTAGCAACCTACTTGCTTGCTTGCTTGCTTAGTTGCATCTGCAACCTGCTACTAATTGGCCTTTTGACCCTATTTTAGCCAGGTTGTGTTATTTTGCTACAGGATTTCTTGGTCTTATCGTTTTCTCCAGAGAAAAATCTATAAAGAAGTGCCACAGCCTGGTAATAATAGGGCCTAACCCTCACCTGCCTACTGTACACACTTGTAGACGTTACAAAAACTGTTATACAAGCGAGAAGTAATATCTTGCTGAGGTAGGAAAGGGTTAACACGGGTAGGAACACATTAGACAACGATCAGATAGTGCTGTTTAGTCAAACGTTTCCTTGTAATTGAGACGGTCGAGGTTCAGCCAAATATACTGAACACTCTTCAAAAAATTCATTTCAAATGCGCTCGGAAAACCAAAATTTCCTTATGTCCTTTTGAAGTATTTGCATGTGTATGTACAAAGCCATGTCCTCACCCAGAACTGGATCCGTGTTCCGGACTGGACAATGTCGGCATCCTGATGTCTTCCACAAGCACCACGGCCAGTAAGAAAGCCACTAGCACGGGGGCCGACAGCGGGGACACGAGCCCCCGCACTCCGCACTCCCCACCGCACTCTGAGATCACACTCAGCGGGAGCGACCTGCAGAGCACGGAGGAAACCGATCCCTTCTTGGTTAGTGTGCGGCTTGTGTGTTCGGTTTGCCCAAGTTTGGGTTATGGGCTGGTGCATATCAAACTTCTAAATCACTTCCAGCACACAGAAGAGGTCTTTTCGAGTCTCTCATTATGAGCTGGATAATGTAATACAATTAGCTTTACTAGGTCCAAAACAGTAATGTTAAAATACGTTCGACCTGAGATTGAGTTTCGGTGTTTATCGCAAACGGCTGAACACTGAGAACTGAGTCCAGTTCCTGCTACCCCAAGATTAACTTTTAACTGTCTCAAGCATTATCGGTTTGCGAAGAACGCCTGAAATTGGATCCGGTGTGGGAAATAGAATTCTCAAGATTAAGCCCCGGAGAAGTTAGAGCTAATTCAATGAAATGATCTCATCCCGAGTGAGTGAATAGCAGACACATTAGTTGAGTGCTGCAGTTTGCAAGTTTGGAATGCAACGGCCCTTAACCCCTCAGCACAGCGCATATAATGTATTGCTCACAGCTAACAGTAGCCACAGTACTATTCGTACTGGACAGGTAAAACTAGACTCTGCATTGACGAGTTACCGTAGCTACTTGCAGGACATCGTAGTGTGGCCTGCTGCATGTGGCGCGTTCACATGACAGTCAAATGGACGTGTTCTCTCGACGCTGCTGCAGGATTCGTTGCAGTGCCAGTTTCAGCAGCGGGAAGTGCACGGCGCTCTGAGTTTGTATTCACCCCAAATATTAAGCCCGCTGCAGACGGTAGCCTTTTGTCCTGTGTTTTCACTTCAGAGAGTTTGAATGTATTGCTGTGTCCCAGCAAACAACAAAAAAAAAAAAGGCAATACTTTCTAAGACGACATCCGCTTAAAAATTTGAAAAGACACAAGACACTGCACTAGTGATACTTGCTGTGCCAGGAGATAAGACAATAAACTTCTTATGGAAACTTTTGCTAGACACAAAGTCGGGTTTGCGAGGACAGTACGGTACGAAATATTCGAACGCGGTGAAGTGAAAACACAGCACAAAGGACAATCGTCTGCAGCGGCCCTAACGAGACCTCCCCAGCTTTCCTTCTGACACTTGTTAAGCAAACTAGCTGTACGGCTTACATTATACGTAATAGCTTACCGATACACCAAGTGTGGCTTACGAGTAGAAGGATACGAGAAAGCATTGGGGCGATGTGTTAATAGCACACGTTCATTTGACTGTGCGGTGAACACACTTTCGCCCTCAAGATGAGCATTTTATATAATATCGCCAAAAGGTGGTCAGTTGCAAACTTGACGCCCTTAAATGCATACATACGTTACTCAGCTTCTAATGCAACAGCGCCAGGTGCATCTCGCGGCCCATTTCCTAATAATTTAAACTTCTTATGCCATGTCTCATGGCCTGGTATCTAATATTTTGGTCTTCCCACCATACATATATCTCTTGGCCATTATATATTTCTAATTTTGGTCTTTCGTCGCGGTCCTTTTTTCAATAGTTCAGCCTTCCAACAAGGTGCCTCGAGTTCCGTTATCTACTGTTTTGGTTTTCATACAGCATATTTCTTGGACTGTTTTTCATTACTTTTAGTCCGGGAGCCCAGAGACATTTGTTTCACACCTCGCGTACGAAAGGTTTGACCACTGGTATGGATAGGGCCCATGGACGGGACCTCGGAGAGGCCTTTCTTAAGTTCCGTAAATGTGGATTAGCGATAGAGGGCGCCACCCAAAGTGCCGACAAAATTTGGTTTAATTCAAATCTCTGAGTACATCGAAACCTATGCTAAAATGTTCAGTCTTGGGGTCTCATAAAAGATTGATAATTCTTAACTTCCTCAATTGTGGACTAAGGGACTTAAGAAGGGTTCAATAACCCCAAAATTCACATTGAATTCACACCTTGAGTACATCCGTCAAACTTTGCTTGATTATAGTCCATGACTAGCTGTTTCAGGATTCGCGATTTTTAAGTTTATCAGTTGTGGAAGAAGGGGTTTAAGAAAAGACTAAACTGCTAAAACACTAACAATGGACTCATTCACATTACGAGTACATCCACAAAACCTCTCAAAATTTTCATTTTAGAGACAATATTAAAAATTCGTACTTCCTACAGTCCGTAATTGTGGGCTAAGGGGCTAAGAAGGGGCGAAATTTTTTTTTTTTTAAATCTGTAGTGCTGGACTCGAGACGCAGGTACTGGGCGGAGCTATAATAAATGCCAGTAGAATTGGCAACGCCGTAGAGATACTTGACCATGGCCAAGCTGCCTTCGTAAGTTGGTCAGACTACAGTACCTACCGTCCAAAACTAAGGGACAAATTTTCAAAAATGTATAACTTTTTTTCTAATCATGCCAAGTACTTCTTCTTTTGTACACTATTAGCCGGTAAGATGTTGATTATTGTGTTAAAATTTGAAACATGTATAGAGGATAATAAAAAAGTTATGAACGAAAAGCATTTCTCCTGAAATTTATAACGTCCAAAAGTAAGGGACAAACAAGAAAAAAATACATCAACTCAATATTTTGCCCG
>LQNS02278094.1:57917319-57932283 GCA_001587735.2 Parhyale hawaiensis | reverse complement strand
AAATTCCCTAGGAAGGATTTTAAAGTATTTCATATTCAGCAGAAGTATTAGTCTGCACTGAGGTGCACGAATATAGTTAGAGAGCGAATAGTAAACCTTTAAATAGCCTTGGTCTTGAATGTACAACATATTACCGTGTGTTTTCTAAATAAAATTCATTTTGGATTCCGATGTGTTTACTTTCTCTTTTCCGTTTTTAATTGCAAGTCTGAGCAGTTCATTCATGAGAGACCCTCGGCCAGAAACGCTACCAAAAGGAGATTTTTGTATCGATGAATATTTGAATGGGTCAAAATCAAGCATTTAATAATAAAAATATAAATAGGTCAAAAACTAAAAATTATACAATACCATTGCAGAAGCGTTGATATTTCAGCACGACAATGCTCTGTCTCACTCTGCTAAAACATCGCTAAGCTCGTCATTGATGTTCTTCAGCGGCAAAAGCTTGATGGTGTGTCCTCCATTTTCACCTGATTTGAAACCACTCAAGAATGATTGGGAATTCCAAAACATGTTCGTACGAGGATAGCAAGTAATACACAGCCAAAGCTGAC
Organism: Parhyale hawaiensis; assembly: GCA_001587735.2. Classification (NCBI taxonomy): domain Eukaryota; kingdom Metazoa; phylum Arthropoda; class Malacostraca; order Amphipoda; family Hyalidae; genus Parhyale; species Parhyale hawaiensis. The sequence continues at coordinate 57,931,726 of LQNS02278094.1, read as the reverse complement.
TTTTGGATGGCGATTAAGTCGGCTACAAACAACATCCCTTCACCTAACTAAAAAAAAAAAAAATGACAGATTCTGTGAACTAAGGAACTAAAGTCCTATGCAAAGTGTTAAATTGTGGTTTTTTTTTTCGTTTTTTAGTTTGGCATCATAAATTTTTGCCCTCAGGGGTATATTCTGGCGGGCCCTTCCCCTGCCACAATTTATCTGGCCCTCACGAACCCAAGGGTCCCAAGTGCCTCTTCCGCAGGGGATGTTGCAACGGCCGTAGTTCCTACTGACGAGGTTAGTTTTGTAAAGTTAGGTAGGTTCTCTATTTTTCCCTTTCTGTTCCTCGAGGTAGGCAGTCGATCGAGGTAGCCGAACTAGTTCGTGGAACTTCTCTACTCTCTCTCGTGTGGAAGGCCCTCGAATGGCGCCGTCCACTCGAATGTCTTTTTTTTATTCGTTGCGCCTTTTTGCCGCCAGTAGTACCACACTGAGCCTACAGAATTTTTCCAGTAGGAATGCAGGGATAAAATATTCCTACTGATGAAATGAGTTATATTTTTTTCCACTTGAGCTTCACTCTTGAATCGTCTCGCTGCGTCTAGGGTGGTAAAACACTGAATCTAATCATAATAATCATATTTTTTTTGTCCATTAATAATGTTGATAGTCCGCATAATAGTTTTTCTAACCCTTTTCAAGTCTGAATGTTCGTTTAAAGTCATTTTTGCAGAGTTGAGCTAATACCGTGGCACACTTCTATGTTGAACAAAATACTGTAACGTTTATAACATTAAAAGACTTTACATAAGGTAATCATTATTGAGGATGAGCTTCAATTCAATAACTCGAAATATACTTTAGCATTATGAGGCTTTTCCAATCAATAATAAATATTTTATGCCCAAAAATTTTGTTAAGGTATTAACGTGGCACATGGTGTACACGACCGTAACTACTGCTCTCTGCCACACCAGTCTTGTTTAATACCGCGTACAGTTTTTTTTTTTTTTTTTTGCACTAATGTCGCTCCTTATTGTTGCTGAGCAGATGGGCGGATCGGTGCCAAAGGCTACAATAGTTGTGGCGACGAGCAAAAGTGCCTGTGGCGGTCTGGTCAACAGTTCGTGCAGTGGCACTAACTCGGGAGTGTTCACTATACCCGCCAACATCCCACCACCTCCTCAGTATTGTTCAACTCCTTGTTCGGAGCTAACCCCAGCTCAGCACAGCTTCCAGCACTCGATATCTACGACGGTCTGTCGACCTCACCCACAGCAGCAACCACCGCAGCAGTGTCAGTCTAGAGTAGGCGGAGGGACAACACAAGTCAAACACCTTCCTCATCCTCATTTTCACGTAAATCCCCATCATCAACACCACACTCATCCTACCCACCAGTTTCATACTCTACAGAGACCGTCGTCCCAGTCTCCGAAACAAGGTGGTCCGCAGCCACGCCAGCCTGATTTTAATGCGCAGCTTCCTGCCACATCTGTTCCCCCACCCATGAATCAGCTGCGTTGTTGTTCCCCATCGAGTAAGCTCCCTTGCCAATGCCCTTGCGGAGAGCAGAGTTCCAGCTTATTGAGATCCAACAGCGGAGGATCTCCTCAGTGCTGCAGTGCACGTCCCCTTTCCCCAACGCAACAACAGCTCCTCCAACACCAGGGCAGAATAGCGTCTTCGACCCCTCCTCCTCGATTGCAAGGGCGGTGCGGCGGAACTTCAACGCCTCCCCTTCCCGGATCAAATATGAATTCCCCTGTGACATCATATTCCCCGCTATCCTCATCACCACAATCACAAACACCATCATCTGCCACGCTGCCAAGACAACGTTCCTATGATCCACCTCCCTCGCAGTCCTCCCAGCAACATCTCACCGCTACACTTCACCGCCAGCGATCAGTGACTGACGCTCACGTCCCTTGTATTTCTTCTCCCACTTCCCAAACCAGGTCGTCATCTCCCTCACAAAAGAGAGGGCTCTCTCTCCTGAAGGCCACAAACCAGCGGTCTCTTTCTCCCCAAAGTACCGTGAGCGAGCCATCTGAACTGAACTACGTGCAGCCCAACCCTGCCCTTCCGTCGACTTACGGTAACACGAGTGCTGGAGCAGCCACAACTGCCACTTGTATGCCAACAACTGTAGGTAAAGTGCAATGGGACGGAGCTCCCTGCGGTGCTGGTAGTGATGTCTGAAACGAAATATATTAGATTCACTTGTAGACGATGAGTTCAATAGGAAAACAAAAACCTCTCATATCAGTACTAAAAGTCTTAGCAGTGGTAACTTAAAGCGTGACTCCAAACCCAAGGGCTTGGTTAGTGGTTTGTCTTTCCCTTTACAGTAAGGAAGTAGAAACATCGAAATAAAAAATTCTTTCCATGCCACACGTTTCATTCTTAAAATAATGACTACTAGCTCTGTAAACTTTATAATCTTTTCATAAGAATGTAGTGTTAGTGAAAAATCTCCACTCAAATTTTGTACTTTACACCTGGATTGTTGAAATACGTTATTCGTTTACGCTGGTATGCATCTTTTTATCACAGGACTCGGTCGTCAGTTATTATTAATTAGTGATTTTTAAATAATAGATGGGGACAATAGTCTTCTTCACAGGATGTAGAGAAACGCATCTTTTTGCGCAGTGCGTGTTGAATAACCAACGTACATATTTCGTTGCAAAATTCTCATTCATGTTATAGCCCATGAACTGTTTGGACTATGATTTGATATTCGGTCGTAAACAGAAACTGGAAGTTAATTTTTTGCTTCCTGGAACAGCTAACATTAGTTATCTTCTGACCTAGCGCACTTGTCTTTACAGGCAACAAACTTACTATACAAATGAACTAGCTGTCCATCATCCTGGTTTTCTCCGTATGCTTGGACTACAATTTAGTGAGTTCGTAGACGCTCTTCGTTTCCAAGCTGAGGAAACTTAGGAAAACATTCAAGTGCTCGACAATCTATAGAATGTAGAGGCTAACAAAAACTATTACAGTATAACTAAATTAAAAAGAGTAAGTTATTTCATCACTTTAGAAAATCCTAATACTTCTCCATATTTGCTCCTGTTATACGAAGTTAAGCTGTGCGCAGAGTCTTAAAATTGTCTGTTTACGGTGCATGAGTTGAATGAAACCTGCCTGCTTCGTCGAGTCTTGTAGCTGACGGAAATTTTGTGCAACATTTTCATATAAAGCAGCTGCCCACTTTCTATTTTTTTGTACGCTATAAGTCTAGAGCTGTGACAATATGCTCTTTTATAGACGAGAGAACTCTATGATAACTCCAAAACAACAAATTGCATCATGTATAGCTGCTCCTACAGTAAACTACTTCTGCAGGTTGTGTTACCGTCATAGCTTTACATTTGAGCTTTTTGTCGTTGTTTTGGAGTTATCACCGACTTCTCTGTCTATAAGAGCATCTTGTCACAGCCCTAGACTTATAACCTACAGGTTCTCCGCAGTATAAACTCCACCACAGGCTCTGTTTAGAGGCGCGTATGTGTTCCTCAATGAAAAGTGTTCATGCTGCTTGTCTGCAGCAGGCTGCGTCATGCAACGTTTGTTTCCCTGTCAAATCCTCAGTTATGGTGAATTGGTGTCTCGAAACAGTAAAATCCGTTGGTATAAAAATTGTGATTATATTTTCTTCATTTTGGTACGCTGTTTTGCGTCGTCAGACTTTCTTAGTCCACAAGTTTATCGAATCTATCCTGCAACAGCCGGCCGGAGTGGAAAGACTTGTAATATATAGGTACATTAAAAATTTTATATTAGGCGGAGCTCTCTACGCTGACACGCAAATTGTGTATATGTATCGTATGATCTCCCCGTTCCTAAGAATGAAGCGCTGTCGACGTGATACGATCACGCATGTTAAGTATTTGCACCCAAGGGTGGGCAAGTTTTAAATCCACAGTGGAGTTGTTGTATTTACTCTTATGGTTTGTAGGTGGCTGCGCTGGTGCTACTATTTGGATTGGTATAGTAGTTCTACAGTTACTTGATGTTGGCAACGGTCGCTTTGCATGCCACAACTTCGTTAGGCAGTACGAATACCACTGATTGGGATATGTACCAGGATATTGGGAATTCGTTGTAAACTGTGAAACCTGACAGCTCAGATCTTTATTTTTACTTTTGATTTTAGGTACCACCAGTGCGAATTTGACAACCATTTTGTTCTACGCGTTTAAACGTCAGTTTTTTATTTGCATAGGGTAGCCGAGCCGCCCGGTGACACAGTATAGGCGGTTGCGAGCGGCTGCCGCAGCAGTTCAAGGCGTGCCGCTGAAGCGTTATATACTTCAACGGCACGTTAGACATTGGCGACCGCCGCGGTCGTACCGCCTTAACAACGCTTGTCTGACATAGCCAGGCGGCCTGGCCGCGACGGTCGCAAGTGGGGACTAGGGTCTCGGCCGCCGCGGTCGAGCGGTCAAACTGTCGTGTGACATCAACCAGCTTTTTACATGGAATTCACTAGAAACTCTCTCAAAAGCTGTTCCAAGGCGGCCGACCCGCTTTGCAGCCGCGGCGGGCAAACCGCTCGTGTGACAGGGCTCTAAGCCTTCGGGTCATCTTTCTTTAGTGCCCACTTTGCTTACTTTATCTTAAGATGCATACTAAAGATGTTTTGTTCTGTTTTTCCTCTGTTCTCCCTATATACTGTTCCCAAGTGCGTTGATTCAGTGGAACAGCACCCTCATGCGGGTTTTTCGTTTCTATTTAAATACTATGCGTCCCTTTCTATTCTTCTGTCGAAACACGGTTGCAGTTGTTGGGAAAGTTTCAGCGAATTTCCAAAATAATTTATGAGGAAACTAACAGTCACCACTTATACATTGTTTGAGGAAAACACTGGCAAAAGACTTCTCACCATGGTTATGCCTAATATTTTCTATAAAATATATTACGCCCTAAATTTCATTTGTGCCTAGAATGCTGGCCTGTTATAAACAATCAATTTTATGACGAATCACGAGAAAATGTTCGTTGCGGCTTCCGTGTCAGGCGTAACTGCACTTCCTTATCCTGGCTTTGGTCGTAAGAGGCACCTGATCCTTGATATGGCCCGTCTGGAGGAAACTTCCGCTGTGCTCTATCGTGGATTTTGCTCCAAGTGCTGCGTTTCAGTGCGTGCAGCTCATACAAGCGGTGAATGAAAACTACTGAGCGTCACACAGATATCTATGAAGTAAAGAAATAAAAATTGTAGCTTGTGTTGTCCCCGACTATTTGCACGCTTAAGGACCAAATATTTCTGCCTGTGGTTTATCAATCAATCAATCAATCAACTTTATTAGGTACTCACAGGGTGGTACAATAGTTCTGGTAAACATAGCTTATCACTAAACTTAAATTAAATACAGAGAGCGCTTGATATCATAAGTACACGTTACACCGCATTCCGGCTCATTGTTTGGCCTCTGTTTGGTAAGAGTATGCGCTGCCATCGGCTATACATATTTGACAGTCTGTAGCAAGGGCCATCGCAGACCACGTTTATGCAGGTTGTTGACGTAAAGGAAGAGACTGACAAATTTTCTACAATATGTTTGCCAGTTTGCCAGGGTCTGGAGCGTCAGTTCTTCTCATTTCCTCGTATTTTTGTGTCTTGGTCCTTCTGGACGTAGCTACATTTTTTTTATGTTACTAGTCTTGAACATGAAGGTTGGGAGCGTCTCCGACGTCATCGCCGCAACTGTTGAGTGTTAAATTGCTACTGAATGTCGAAGTGTTAATTGTTGGCTAGTTGCAATAGAAGCAGGTGATTCATCGAGTTTATTATTATTGAGCTCTAGTCGTTGCATACTGCTTGTCCATGTGAAGCAGAGAATAGTTTTCGAAGCTACTTGAATAGATGGATTTATCGTGTGGGGTTAAATGTTTTGGTGCTCTAATTTTTCAAACTATATTTTGTATTAGTATTTAACGTTCAGAAAATCGAAATACTTTAAATACCAAGTGGGTTACATAATTATGCACCGAAGTAAAAAAAAGTGCAACGATAAGCGTATAAGAGTAAGGAAAATATGGTGATCTATCACAATTCCTTATGATGTTCAGGATTGCCGTGTTATGTATAGAAATGTCAAGGTTATTTGTTGAATTGTTTTAAGGCTGAAAGTTAGTTTAATTTCTGCGTTTTTAGCCAGGTATGAATGTTTTTTTTTTTTAGAATTGTTGCGGTGCTTCATGGATTTAAGTATTTATTAAGAAAGTCCAACATTTAATGAAAGCGACGCGCTCAACAAGCTAGGCGGCACGAAACCTGCATCTGCTGGAAAATCATTCGAGTTTTCTAATTCTGTTATCACCGTGTCATTTGCAATTATTCCTACACTGATACTAGAGCAACCAGCTTGCGGATATGGAAATGTTATCTCCTTGCAATCTGAAAATTTATTTTGAAGTGGTCTGTGTTTCTCAAAGGACGAAAGTGTTCGTTTTGCTTGCTGGGAGCCCACGATGGCGAAGTAAGGATAATAGCAGGTTTCGCCCATCTGTATTTGGGAGGCACACTTGCCTGGCGGACTTTGCAGGATTCATTAGTTTTATGCATTCCGCAGTTAATTTCCTTCCTTCCCTGTCCATAATCTTCATACTGGTCTTTTTTTCTGCTCTTCCACTACCTAACAGACTTTTTTCCATGCGCGGTGTTGATTACGTTCCTTGATTTTCTTCATATAATTATAAGACTTGCTTTTCATATCTCTTTACCGAAGATTTGAGCTTTTACTACAGTCAGTGTGCCCCTCCCCTCCCCCCCCCCACCTTCCACTCGTTCGCTCGTCAGTCGGTCGGTTTGGCATCATCTATAGGAAAGTCGGGCACGTCCCATAAATATGACAGGCGGAATGTAGACGGAACGCCCAGGAATTAAAACTGAGCCGTGCCCTCAGCGCCGACATCTGCAATGCCATGAAAAATTTTGGCTCTAATGGATTTCGATAACAAGCTAATGTCGAAAGAACAAAAGGTGAGAAGTTCGGTTCATTTGCGATCGGACTTTAAGCTACTGTTTTTTTTTTTTTAATTCTATGTACGTACATAGAATCGGGTAATTAGATGTCGTTTATATTTTGTTAAATGTCATTTGAAATAATTGAGATATAGACCTCCTGTTTTCACGGTCATCATTTATAAGCTTGAAAAAGCATTGGGGCTCCATCGCTGATTTGTGTTCTTTGAGTTCGTTCATCCTACTGTGTATTAGTAACTGCATATTATTACTGTATGTTATTGCAGCGTAGAAACAGGGTCACATCTACCTCCAGCAATAGCAGGCTGACGACTGAGACACCAAGAATCTTGGACACCACAAGTCCAGGTTTATAACATTTACGCTGGAATAGGCCCTTCTTACGGGCTCAGAAATGCTGTCAAGGCGCATTTCGTAAGTGGGATTGAGAACAGCTAAATTTAACACCCTTCAGTCTTGCTTAACTTTCGAGAGTTTAACACTACCATTTTCCTCTCATGGCAAACAACTACATGTAAATTATGTCAACAGCTTGTAGGGAATTCCCAATTGTTTTTCAAAATAGATCACTGTTGTATCGTGCACCCATCGACTACAGCGGAAAACCTCCAATATAATAATCATCGCGGCAATTATGATCTGGATGGGCCTCATAAGTACAATAGCCGAGAAGGCCTGTCTTCACGTGAGTCGTGCTCTGTAGCACTCCACACCTTACCTGGGCTTAAGGTTCATTAGTTAGGGCTTAGAGAAGTTTTATTTTCGTTCCATCAGTTTACAGTTAATGACGGGATTTCTTCCATTCTTCACCGCTTTTCCTGACCATTGTTCCCATGCTCAAGAATTTGTATGGATTACTCGTACCTTTTCTCTCCCACGTGAGTTCGGTACCTTAAGCCTTATGTACACTAACGAAAAAGTTACCTAGTCGCTCAATTTTTCACATTGGCGGGCACTTTGCCGGGACTACAACTTGTGGCTTTTGAACGTCACGCTAAAACTATACGTCATTGCAACTTTGAACTAACTCAGAAGTCAGAGCTTCCCCACAGGTGCTTACCATACCGTGCGAACTGCAAGACGAGACTTTTATTAGATATTCTTTTTGGTGGTATAGCCATAAGCAAGAGTAAGCCTTGTTCCCGGTAAGCTAATCGGATGTGGAATTGTGAGGCTGTGCAACTTTTGCGTTGTTGTGTACCCGTTTTAAGGGTGGCTTTATTGTACCTTGTGCCGTTTGTGAAGTTATAGACACTGTAATATCGATAAGATATATACCAAATTTGTTGGACACCTCAAGGTTAAGTTATATATTCAACTCATATTCTTTTCAAGCTGCAATTCTTAGTCCAAACTTTAGGCATTGCAGGACACCGTTACCTGCTGCTTCCATCTGCCAATGTTTTCAAGTTATTCAAGTTTTTTTTTTTTTCAAGAAGTTTATTTTACCGAGAGTCAACTATTCATCAGGGTAGATGCTCTTTGTGAACTCAGTACTCTGTAGTTCAACCCTTCGTTGAAAAATTTATTTCTTAAAGGCTTCTTAACCCCTCTCAGTTTAAAGCGATAGGACAGTTCTGTTTCCAATAACTCTGTTCCTACGAAAAATGAAGCTTAATGTGGATGGTAATTGGATTTGCACTCAAACATTGTCGAATGGGGAAGCCCAGCTTTCTTATGTCATTGACCGATATTTAAATTTTCTTCGAGAACCGTATCTTTGAGTTGGTTGCCTGGGTAACCTGCCTGGAATTCTGTATATTACCATAGGTGTCACGAAAGAGTATCGAGCTGCAAGTTTCTGTAACCGTATTATATAACTTAATGGGCAAACTTATGGAGCAGAGAGACTAACAGTCGCTTCCAAAGTGTCGTCAGTTTTTAAACATGGAACTAAATTAACCTGGGCAACCCCTGCGTATTGCTTAGTTACCCAAATTAATTTTCCGTATGCAAAACACCATATTCCCGTGGATAAAGTTATGGTTTCATCAGCTAAACCTAAAGTTTCGGTGGACAAACCTAGCTAACGCTTCGTAGACCAAATTAATTTTGTTTACCAGACCTAACTAAATGTCGAATCAGGATGCAAGGGAAGGAAAATTTCGAAATTCGGCAGTGCCATGTGTATGTAACATAGTTTTAAAAAGCGGTTGCATGCTCCACCAATCATATCAAAGCGAAAATTATTCTCCGTACGTATTAGGTACAGGAAAAAGAGCTCCGGTAGGAAAAAACATAGATAGAAAAAGCCACCAAGAAAACAGTCCCGGTATCAAAAAAAAAAAAAAAAGCGTCGATCACCTAATGTATATTGATTATCTCAACTTATTTATTGTGAAGTACATTCTATTTGTGTCAACTGATTTTAGCTGCACTAACCTTACCTACCCTAATCTAATCACTCTTAGCTCAACCTAACCTAGTCGAGCCTCTTCTAAGCACACCAAACATAGCTTAATCTCACCTAATTTCGAGGGCTTAGAGCCCGAAGTGGCTATGTCCATTTTTGGCGAAATCGGGTTCCATTCACAAAGTGGGCGCCCGAGAGGCATATTTTTAGTGTCACGGGTGTCTTGACCGTATATTTTTATGCCAAATCTCTTCCTAATGAAGAGATATGGCATAGACACCTGCGACACTAAAAATATGCCTCACGGGCACCCTTTTGGTGAGGGGAGCCCGATTTCACCAAAAATGGACATAGCCACTTCTGGCTCTAAGCCCTCGATTTATTACTATCTAATCTAACGTAGCTTACTCAATCTAACCTATTCTAGGGACCTGTTCAACTGGGCGCAAAAACTGAGTTTTTGAGGCTTTACTTGTCCGAAAAGTCAGACAGAAGCTTTGTTAAGGTCTTTTGGAAACATTTTGCAAGTGTATAGCTACGCGATTACGTTGAACCTGGTGAAAATTCCTGTTTACGGAGCAAGATGGAGTTTCTGAAAGTCTCGTGGGCAGGAAATCAGTAGGTTGAAGCCAGTGAACCTGCGCGAAGTCCCGAACAAGTCAAGCCTTGAAGTCTTAATTTTGGCGCCCTATCGAACACGTCCCAACAGAACTTGCATGACGAGACCAATTCTAGCCAGACCTATTTTAGCAGACGCTATCGTGGTCCAACCTTCCATATTGTAATTTACTTATCAAAACCTGACCTAGCCAGGCGTATCTTCATCTAACCTAATTTATTCTAAGTACACTTAACCAAACCTATGCAAACTTAACCAACCCATCAACTCTGTTGTTTCAAACCACGATTATGCGTCTAAATACTAGGTAAATTTTAGCTTAGTACAATATTACTTAGTCTACTTGAATACAATGTACTTCAAAATAACTGGGTTGAGATCTTTTGTATACTTCAGGAGTTGGGCGGGGATTTTTCCTATTTTTTTGTTACCACACCATGCATATAATACATAGTTTAAATTTTGGGGTAGAGTGCAAGCCATACTTAGCAGTGCGGTTCAAAATATGGTGCAGGTTTCGGCGGTTTTTAGGTTCTTCTTTCTGTGCTATAAAAACGGCGCATAAAAGGACCCATAGCCTACCTTAGCCTTCGTTAGGAATTCAGGACATCTGTGTGCCCCGAGCCAATTTGCTCCATTTTTTAGCTTCTGGCCAAGTGTCACTTGAAGTAGGAGAATGGAAAGAAATTTAGGGAACACTAATGTGAACTCAAAAAAGAAAATGTCACGAAGGCCAAACTAAGATTAAAACGTAATCAGTGGTCCCTTTTGGTAGCGTAACTGCCTGGCGGTAGTCTTGAATACTTTCCCTCCCCACGGGATGGAAGTAGGGAGTTTCGCATTATACCGTCTTGCAAGAATGGAGCATGCACACGGCAAAATAATATTGAGCGCGTCTCGTCAACTTCAGGTGATGTTTCTACACAAACATGCGTACTGTATATTCAAAACTCGAGACAAGCAGAATGTGTCTTTAATACCGCCACTTGACAGTGAGGAGACTCCATTATAACTGATATACTACCGAAAAATATTATTCATTACTAGTATGTAACTACTATCACGGACATAATTTTCGAACACTTGTCGGACGAGTGCATGCGTGTAACTTATAATAACTAGCGACGATACGTGAGATAGGCTCAACAAAAATTACTGGTCATCCAGGAAAAAGATACACACTGCATCTGTGTCTTGGGGCGGTCGTCCTCAGAAGTCAGTCATTTGTCCTCAGTTTTCTGTTGCATGACGTGAAAAGACAGAACGCCTTCGTAAAAGATTCGTGTGCAATTGGCTTAAATAAGACCTCCTAAAATACAGGCCTTGGTCTACGCCTCGAAAATGGTCCAATCCCGTACAGCCCCATGACAAATTGTAAAGCGTAGCCTAATATCTTTGGTACCTACTCTCCATATTTCAGACATATCTGGATTGAAAACTATCTTTCAACTACTAAGATGTTACAAATTAAGATAGTTTGAGTTTTCTATTCATCTAAGTGCGAAAATATGCAGAGTAGGTACCAAAAATATCGGGTTGTGTCTAATAATTCGGCTTGGAACTGTATCGATCGGACCAACTTCGTGACGTACAGACCCAGGCCTGTATTTGGGGAGGCACTGGCATAACAATGACTACGGCCACCTATCAGGCTTTACTGGAAGCGGTTCCTCAGAACGTGCAATGGCGATCATCATCAAATCTTCTAGAACCTTAATTTGTATCCGACATACTTATGCTGTACTTCAACCGGCTGTCGTTGAACCTGTTTAGCACACTAAATTGAACAAATTTGAGCAAATGAATTTGCTTGTAGGACGGATGCGAGGATAATCTTCTACTGCCCAAAAAAATGGATGGGCGCGAAGCCAGCTTCCTGCTACTTATTTCTGATACTCTTCACGTGTATTGATGATTGAATTTTATCCTTAATGAAAACTCTAGTGGCTTAAATACGAGTGTAAGTGATTTAATCTAGTGATATAGATATTAAATTTATTGTTTGTTGGCAGTAGACAATAATTAAATCCAGAGCTCGATTACCGAGAGTCTCTTTGAGCAGCAGAGCCACAAATTTTGTAGTTTTGTGAATGGCGCACGCGGTAACTGATCTCATTGCAAATGTCTCGATCATGTTGATTTCATCAAAGAAAATGTAGTCTTCTGCCGTATATAAAAATTACAAATGAATTCTACTAGCTAGTTTTTCTTCCGATGACCAGTTGATCACAAAAATACTTAACATGAAAGAGAAACTACGAGGAACGCTGTTGAGGGTGTGCTGCTTGGGATGTGTAACCTCAGTTAACAAAGAATGGAAGCAATAATAGAGTGCATCTTTGGTAGCTATCCAGTTTTGTCAACTGACTCATGGTGACAGGATTGATATAAACAAGGTACCAAAGCAGCAGAATTTGTCTTTATCGATAGAAACCTAGTTTTAATACTATTTCAAAATTCTAACTTAGTTTATACGTAAGGAGACGATTATGCGTATTAGCTTATGAACTTTATATCCCTTTACGAATTTAGTTATAAAAGTAAATTATGAGAAAGTATATATGATGGAAATTGCCCTCTGGTGTTTGATAAATTTCTGTGCACGGTTTACCATCGTGATGGCTGCAGTGTTACGTGCTGTAGCGTATGTGGGAGCCAATTTAGTATTCCTAAAAAATCTCATCAAATTCGCTCAAGATGTGTGACGTCATTTTCAACGATTCTTAGGAACGACTATTTATTACTATTTATTGCAGCAGTTACAGGCACTGCCAGCTGATGTTATTGATACTTTTTACGCAATATGAATACGGAAATGTTGGTTTACTACAGTCCTGAAAATCCACTCTTTCGTTTCATTAGAAATCAGAACTTGGCTAATGTAATAAGCAAGATATTAATTGTAAATGGTGAATCTTTAGCAGAATGTTGGGCTGGTTGCATGCGTGCAAAGAAAGGGTTCCCAATCGGTGGTCGTGACATCCAGTTGGAGTTCAAAGCTTGGCGGAGGATTCGCGTAGTCTTGCCATTAGTTGTTTAGAATAATTTTGCTTTCAACTTATGGAATCTGAGGCGTGTTGCAGTCAGACATTCGGTGTTGCTTGTGCTACCCTCGCTGTTGTTACCCATGCTACTCTGAACTCAAATGCGACACAGGTTGTGTAACACTGGATGCGACACCGACGGTAACCTCAAATATTGTTGGATCTTTATTTACAAACATTGTCTCGGTTTGAGAAAATCGTGATCTACTGATGCGCAAAACTGAAAGAAATAGTCAATGAGTGCTAAATTTTGGTCGAGTTCCAGCGTTTAAAGCGCTTTTGCGGGATATTCTCATTTTTTTAATCCGCGAATAGAGCCAAAATAAGGCTCCGCCAGCTCTGTTTAGGTATAAGCTTTTCACAGATTCCGCAACCCTATTTAGGCGCTGACATCGCGTCGCACACATCCCTTTTTTTTCTGGAGCCAAACTATACTACACCGGCACCATACTGCAAGGTCCAAGAATCTCAGTGCAACACACCTCTAGTATTGAAGACTACAGGAAAGGTAAAGGTAAAGTCAACCTAGACCACACCCTCACCTGGGAAACCCACATGCACTGGTTTGTGCTGCGGGTATAGGCCCACTGGCCCCAGATAAGTAAGTGTAGTCGCAGTCGCCCTCGGGTTACGAACTATGGCGCCAATNGCAGTTCCGCCACGGTGCCCAGCATGCACACACAACTGCCGAGTCAGCACACCAAGATCTGCAAAGAGCTCGTATGCACGGGGAATCGAACGAGCGATACAAGGTGTTAGAGCTGAGAACGGAAGCATGCAGCTACCGTGGCGGAGACTGACCCGAAGAGGTTCAAAAGAAAAATCACAATCACATTTTGCCGTACTGGCCAAGAATTTTTTTTTCCTTTCGATGGCTGCTCCCTTTCCACCAATCACAGGCTTTCAGCTATCCCATTACACCAATCAAAGGTTTCCAGGCATTCGTTCAGCCAGTCAGTCAGTAAGACACGCCTCAACCTCTGGAAAACGTTGAGCTACCAATCCCCGAGGCAGTGCTTCCTCCTTCCCTCCCTCCCTCCATGAGACTGACTAACAATGCGTGGGGGACGCCTGGGTTTCAAGTTTTCGGGTAGATGATCTCAAGCGCAATAATATGAATAGATTTGTAAACGAAGGGCTAGGCAGTCAGCCTTGCATTACGAAAAGTTCGGTTCAGTGCATTACGCAGTTTTCCCGAAGTTTGAGGCTCAGTTGCCAGAAATTTGTCTGTTACCAATAGTGCGTATGTACTACTGGCAACCTCTACATGGTTTAATTTAGTAAAATGGTGATCATGTATATTTACACTTCCATAAATCGATTTTACCTCCGGGAGTTGCAACTGAGAATTCCTCCTCCGGGAGTTGCAAACTCTTAACGGCCAAAGCTTCCGAAGCAAC
>LQNS02278094.1:57905180-57917267 GCA_001587735.2 Parhyale hawaiensis | reverse complement strand
CCTGTCCTCTATATCCTACTAACATAATGGCAATAGCTCATAGAGTGCCGGGGCGTATGTTCCGGTGTCTCTTTGGGAATGGGCCTATTGGTTCGTCTACTGCCGCCTATCTAATCTAAATCAGGTTTTGCGGTCAAACCTGCTACTTAACTGCCGCATTTCTCGAATGGTAATTGCTCTGCTTCTCACAGTCTACAGCGTACTCTCCACAATCGATGTAAAACTAAATCAAATACAGTACTTCAGAAACGTGATTGTGAAAGTTTCCCTATCGTCAAATTGCTGTAGAATTCTCTGACTTTTGTCGTAGGAAGAGTTTACTGGCAATCTGTAGCCACGCAACACGAACTGTTCTCGATTATTGAGTTTTCCTTACTAGGACTACGACAAAGACCCATCAGTGTGGTTGCGCTGGATCGCAGGTAGCTGCCCTTATTAACGTTTTAGCGATAAGACTGAGTAACAAGGAATTTGTGTCGAAATTATTCCAACTGTATTATCATCAGTTTAACCTTGTGATTCCAATTTTGAAGACCGTTTTTGTCTATCACGTCCCATTTCCAAGCAATCACATATTTTTTCTTGCACTTCATCAGTGCTATTCCTACCGAACACCCACTGGGGGACTTTCAGACGAGTCCTGTAATGCTGTTCCTACAAGAATAACGAGAACGAATATCTAAAAAAAATGACGTGCTAGCGAAATTCCAGTTACAGATCTAAAATCAGGGTGGGGTATTGACTTTGAAACAGTTCCTAAAGTTCAAGCAAGAGGGAAAAAAAAAATTTTGTTGCCCTGTGTTATAATCTATTCGGGGTACACGACAAAATCTTTGGGTGCATTAATGAACTTCAGTACTTCATAGTACCACATTGCCCTCATGGAGCATATCATGGGCCGTAGGGTTTGCTTAGCTAGGTTCCCCGTTCTATGTTATCGGGAACAGCGATCCCTGGGTAACTCATAGGTTACCTTTGCGAGACCTTCGGGACGCCTTGTCTCCTTGCCCACTTTGCTTCTTTTCACTGTCTTATATTCCTACTGATCCTACAGATGCAACGTTCCTTTGTTCTTCTAAATCTTTCCCATGGTCACTGATCCTGTGAGGGACACCCTCCTGCATGGGTTATGCGTTTCTATCGATATGGTGCATGTTCCTTCTTTCTTCCTCTGTGAGATCGCCTTTTTTGTTACAGAAATAGAGCCTCAAACTACTCAATAAGATACAAATATTATGGCTTCCAACAGTAAACGCTCGCAGACACAGTCCAAAATGAAAGACAAGTCAAAGGATCTGCTCACACCCTTTAATAATTTTCAAACTCATTATGTTTGCCCTACTAATGGTTTGCAAATTTTATTTTTTATGTTCTAGCCGGTCAAACAGTTATCGTCAGGCCGCAATTTTAGTGTAGTCTTTTTACTTATTTCACTAATACAAAAATAACTTTGGAAGTAGCTAGATGTCCTATAATTGGGAATAAGTTACTTATAGTGAAAGTACTGTGTCAGTTTAAGCCTCGCAAATCTAGAACGCGATGTCGCACGAGAAGAAACACAAATCCGAGGCAAGAAAAATGTCAAAGCACCGCCGTACTCGGGAACACCAAGTCAGGAAAGAAGAGGTAGTGATAAAAAATGCCCGTTAGTGAATAGTGGGGAAGCATGTAAAAGGCGCAACGAAGGAAAAACGACCTGAAGATCTAACTAAAGTTATAAGGTAACTATAAAATTCTCTAGGGCGGCTTCAAGGCTCCTAAAGAGACCCCATCTGGTTTACCTTACTAACCTAACCCTATGAACGATTCTGTGCTTCCTGATGGGCCTTCACTGGACATAATGCGCTAATTTCCTCGTTAACATTCGCATATCAAAAATATTTAATATATTATCTACGAATTGATGAAAGTTTAAGCTTGTTTCAGCGAAATACTTTGGTTAGAACGTTGCTTTGGGTGTATGAATCATTACCATGTGGTGGGCGTGAGTTCAATGCAATGAGTCGTGTGACATTTTAAAAGTGAAAACTATATCAGTTCTGTTGCTATAAAGAACTAAAATGTTATATGATTATTAACGATGCATGAAGCTGACCTTTTACGATGCTCGGATCGTGTACAGAAAAGTTGGGGGGTTCGTGGAGACCTCCAACATCCACAGGGTTTCATAGAAAATAAAGTAATGTATAGGACAACACTGTTGCATGCCTACTAATTCTAGCATTGAACGGTCTTCTTCGGTGGTTCAAATTATATGCATCGCTCCACATCGTGTTATTAGTACGAGAGAGTCAAGATTAAGTCATGAAATAGAAGCTAAACTGTGAATTTGGCAGCCATTCCGCAACGACTTTATCAGCATTTCATTGTTTCAAGAAGTTTCATGTCTTACTTTAAATGCACGAACTTATGCGAGAATAAAATTGGCCGTAACATAGTATTTCTCAGAGCTAGAATTTTCGGCGATGGCCGGTAACATTCACCTGCTGCACTTGTCCAGCGAACTGCAAGAACACAAAAAGTCAAACTAAGCTAACGAAATACTCCTGAACCTAAAGTGCTAAGAGCCTCCTCACCGATACAGTCGAGCCATTTGAATACCAAGAAAGCGACTGTAAGACTAGCATCATGATAACCAATAATCCGCCTTAATGGACGTCAGTCTCTGAACACTGGCCTTTGCCGTGGAGCTCCTGCAACGTGGGCTATTTGAAGTTTCCAGAGTACTAGGAAAAATTCGCGAACCATGCCGAAGTAACCTCTTGGCAGAATATTTTTCAAGCTAATTGCTGAATGAACGCTAGGAGTTAACACCCCTTGCGTATTTTTTTTATAATGACCCATGAAAATTTATCTCATTTTTTTTATAACTTGTCTGCTTCGCTATCTTAGGACACCACATACCATGACGCATCAAACCAAATTAATGGTGTCAGCTATCTCTGCTACATAGCATATAGAACGACCAGACAAGATAGCTTGCGGAAAGTTTAATATTTACTGAAAATAGATGAGATATAGAACGTGTAATTATGGAGAACGATTTGTTACGCTTTAAACCAGTAAATCAATAATGCGCATTGTTCGTATGGGGCTTTTAATCAATGATACTCGTGCGAGAAACAAAGTTTTAAATCGGCCGTAATAGGGCTATCGTTTCACGTCCTCTCGTAAAGATTTTATCAATCAAAATTTTGTTCACGCAGACATGCCTGTGGTAACACGAGTGCAAAAAAAAAAAAAAACCTAAAGCTTGCGATTTCAAGACGCATGTAAGCTGCACAGTTTGACTTTACGATTCGACAATATCATCGGCTGGCTACTTCGAAAGTATATGCTATTTATTTCAAACAAAACCAATTGTATCAAAATTGACCTGTTAAATAAGTTCGGGCTCAGAGATATAAGGCTCACTCTATGCTAGACTACAAAAGAAATAATTGCAAGCAGACTACGCCTGTCAACATAGAGACCACAACAACGCCGTCTTACTGAAAGAAACTTAATCAGTCTAAGCGAGAACATCAGCGGCGACAGCGATATCTGAATAACGCGAATTTGGGCTAAAAAATTTCAGAGTTTTTCTCTCAGGTTTACGTCACGGTTCGCCATTGGATCTCATCTTAACGGCACTACACCCCAAACATCCCTGGCGTGCTAAGTTTAACTTACCGTAACAGAAAGTTAGCCTTGCAGCGCACAGTCCACTTGCTCCACCTGGCGAAGAGCGTTGTCGCCCCCTCCATATCTATGGCAGAACGAATAGAAATCAATAAATTATTGCTAAGTAGACTTAAAAGAGGGGACAATTTGCGCATTTCCTCTTAAAACGACCGAGAAATCGCCTGAATCACAATTCTAACTAAACATTTGACTAGCTAATTTATTAGTAATAGTCGTATGCGTAATTCCTTACATTCTCTGATAATCAACAGAAAAGGGTACTAATGACTTACGGTTTTATATTGTTCAGAGGTTAAGGTTTCACTGTAGTTGGGAGTTTAGTTGTTATTGAGCATCAGAGTCACTTTTGGGTTCATNACTAGTCGTATGCGTAATTCCTTACATTCTCTGATAATCAACAGAAAAGGGTACTAATGACTTACGGTTTTATATTGTTCAGAGGTTAAGGTTTCACTGTAGTTGGGAGTTTAGTTGTTATTGAGCATCCTAGTCACTTTTGGGTTCATGACTCGTATAGTTCCTTATTCAATAATATAAAGTATTAAGGTGACAATAAAATGTGACAATAAGCTGTCAGGAATGCCCACGCCGACATTCCATGTTCAAATATTATCGACATAGTACCTCTAAGTTAAGGATCAATAATGATGAACATGGCTCAATCAGAGCTATCATCTGACGACTTTATTGCATAATTTTCATTTGTAATGGAATGATTATAAGTCTCCTTTGTCTTAAAATAAACTATGGATACTCTCTCTTGTATTTTTCATTTTATTTTCCCTACAACCACCATGTATACTGATGCCTAGCAGGTAATTCATTTCAAACATTGTCACTTTATAAAGAATTGAAAACAGCGTAATCAGCTTACAGAAGTAGAGTAGATAGCTGGTGGCAGACAGACCTTAACAGGCCCATTACCAGAGACGAATCGAGACTAAAGCTCCGACTCTCTGTAACTATGGGCAAAGGTTATGTCTTGTTTTATTGTTTATCCTATTGTCAGTCTATAAGTCTACTTGTTTTGGAGCAGCGCCAAGTTGGTAAGGTATGACATGCGACGGTCACGACATGCCTCGCTCGCCAAAATTCTAGAAAGTATATTCTTTCCTTCCTGCCACAAGGTAATGTTGAAGTTTTCGCTGTATGTTTTGTTTCCCAGCCCAAAGAAAACATTCAGCAAGTAGTAGGCTGCACTTCTCATCAAAGTCTATAGTGCGACCCACGATACTAGTCCAACTGTGCGTTATAATATGCTTTTTGCAGTACATAATTTTTCAAAGTAAAAAAAATGTTCAAAGTTTGTGTTAGCTTTGCAATAATATTATTATTAAGAAGTCTAACATTCACAACAATAATAAATATCCAATTTTTCTCATGTTCTGACAGATTGACTCAACCACGGTATTAGTTTCAAAAATCAGCTTTGAAACTGAATTACAAGGAACTATGTTGATTTAAACAATCTAATACATCACGGAAAATAAATTTCATGGAGCGAGTTATTGAACTACGACAAAACTGTTCATATGTACAGACCGTCAAATATGCGCTCATTCACATAGTCTATTTTTAGATTGCTGTTACAGTGGCATTCCACAGCTACTGTTTCGAAGTGATTTGCTTACCATCAGCGTAGTATCTTCTATTGATTGCGCAAAAGTTTTTAATGGAATGCAGATCTGGGTAATTTAGCTGCTACACCAAAAGCTTTTACGAAGAGACAAACTTTACTTATCAGACCATGAAAAAAGAGCTGCACTCAAAGTCGGCATCAACTAGCGGAATTGATGTTCACCCCAACGCGAACAATGATAGGCCAATCATTTCATTACGAGTTAAGTTATGTTTATTACACGCAGATATACATTAAAATACTGAAGACTTTTCATATCACAAACACATACAGTAATATATCTGCATGACCCTTAAAAAATTGTGAGACTTTTTCAGCAACAAGTAATGAATTATGCCTACCCGCAACATTACTCCACCTCCACCTTGGTGGCGACAAAAACCGTTATGCAATTTCCTCTTAATCCCAACTGACAGTATCCTTTGACCCACTCATAAGGGCCATCTACGGTGGCTCTTGTCTCATCTGTAAACATGACAAATTGCATATCCTGTTCCATGTTTATACGCACCCAGTGTGTGAAATCTCAGTCGTCAACGCCGTCTTGATGCAGGAGGGTTCTTCTCAAGAGATCATAGGGCCGAAACATGCCAAAATCAGTTCAGCGAGAAGCTGGCAGGTAGGCTGGCAGTGTTTGAGAAGCACGGAATGCTTTGGAGCGAGCACACCGAACAGCGGCAGCGGCCTGTGCGCGCTCCAATGCATTCCGTGTTTCTCATAAACTACCAGCCTGCCTGGCTGCCAGCTTCTCGCTGAATTGCTTTTGGTATGTTTCGGCCCTTGCAGCTGGAATGGAACCTAGCGAACGGTTTTGAGCAGTTTTTGACACAGCGAAAGCCTGCCTTTTTACAAATTGTTTTACAGGTGCTTCCCAAACATTTATTCATGTGACGCTTATGTTTCCTTATACCTCGTAAAGTCATGACTTTGTTTCCTCTTCTCAAACTTCACCTTTCGACCGGTGAGATCGTTCATGAATCGTTGAACTGTCCTCACATGTCGCCATTAAATTCTTGCATTGGCAGGTCATTAAGATCCTTTTACAGTTTTTTCCATCATACATATCTTTTCAGCATCGGTAAGATTATTAGCACGTCCCATATTAAATTTTATCATATTGGACTAATATCGTGGCTCACCTTCATCTGTAAAAACGCAGGAACAAATAAATATAACTGCCAAAACTTCACAATGTAAGATTAACAATTGCGACCAAACAGTCTATGCACCGTGTTGTACACCTCTTTCGAATATGATGCAAATACGGCATTTTCACTTGAAAGTACTCTTAATACCGATGACACACGCTAGTCAAAAGAACAAGTATCGTCATATTTTGGTCCGAACGTTATGTTGAACTCTTGTAAACACAGCTTTGAGATTGCCAAGAAATGGTGTAAAAATGATTACCCGCACTTCAATGTACTCCGCAAGTGATCTTACTTAACTTTCGGACATATCATGATAGCTGTAGGAAATTATAACTCAAAATTCTTTGCAAGTGTGTGTTATTTAAATGGGCACATCAGCACATTCGGACGAAAAGATGACGACACTCGTTCTTTTGACTAGCGAGTGGCATCGGCATTAAAATAATGCAGTTAATTGGGACGATTATCGGAAGTCGCAGTGTACTTACCAAAATTATCTCGAGTTAGTAATTCATGTGAGTTTGTGCTTTTGTTTTCTCCTATTTTCTCTATTACGGTTGTCCAAATAAGTGTATATCCTCACGTCTTCAGTTCAACTAGACCCCTACTAACAACATTTACCGTTCCTGCATTCAAAACTGCCTACGTTAAAAGCACTCGTTAGTTAGGTCTGTCGCCCGCCGTTACTGCCGGGATCAGTAGCCCGTTGTTTTGCAGCACTTGCACGATTTTTATTTTTTTTAGGATCTCCAGGTAACTCTAATCCCAATTAAAGTGAAATTCATAACTGAGCCCGGCAACAAAGCCGGGAGAATTGGCCGGGCCATATTGCGCGGATGTTTTCGAGAGAGCTACAAAATGGTATGAGTTTCAGCTGTTAGAGTGCTGTGGTCGCTGGCTAATGAGGGCCATTTCTCACCCTCGGACCAACATCCCGGGAGCGTTAATCTTTATCCAGCAATTAGGAAGGACCGAGCTCACTAGCAAGCAAGCCACTCCTGCCTCCTTTTGCCCGTTTCTTGGCAGAGTGGTCGCACTTCTCGTGCTCTTGCTAACTCGCGCGGTGCAAGAAAAGTAATTAGAGGGCCATCTTCGCCGAGTCTCTAGAGCGCCTGAGCAAAGGATACATCGTCCCTAGTTGTCTGTGGCACTAAGCAGGTCGGTTTTGCTCGAAGAGCAAGACGTGCATTTACTTGTGAAAGAAGCACTCGCAGGCAACAGCTATGTACGCCATGGAATCGTTCACGTAACGAATCGAGGCCAATTAGTCCTGGCCGTTTTAAGTTTCTTTGCTGTGTTACGTGTAACAAAAAAAAAATGGTTTGCACAGAAGCTTTTCTCGATGGAGTACCGAGCGATACATGGCGCCTTGCAGTACCCGTCTTCCCGAACGGTCACCGAAATGTCTCAATTGCCGTAAAAATTTTTAGGGTCCAGCGATAAAACAAGCTCATCCATAAACACTAAAGCTGTTACAGAATACTGACCGCCCTCTCTTGTCTACATGAATATAAATTGGAGCTTGAGCTTAAAGGAAGAATCTTCGTAAAACTGAAAATCGATGTAACTACATATAGTAGTCCTACTTCATAGATAAATTACGTCACATAGCCTATACAGGTTATGAAAGACTGCTTCAGACTGCAATGATTGTTGTCATTTCTAGCCCACATAATGCATTGTACAGCCTAGTCGACATAGAGCAAAAAGGACGTTGTACATGGAGGGCTCGATGCATTGATATTCTCACACCTAACCCTCTGAGCCACCACAGCAAGTAGTGAGACACCACTACTAGTAGGAGTATTACGCCACTTCTTCGGTCATGCGACGAGGTCGAGTTGGCGCTAAGTATAGCATTCGAAGCATGCAAACGCCTTCTTATTCTTCTACTACGCGGCACTTCGTGATAACATAGGTTATGGCAAACGGGTGAATTAAGAGCGACTAATCTCCACAGTGCTCGTAACTGCCAGAAGCAGCCTCTCTTTATAACGAAGAGTCCGGCAAGTTTTTTGAACAGAAAAACGAACAATCAGCAGAACTCGAAAATATAAGTTATACAAAGTGAACTCTTAAGCTGAGCTAAACTGTTGATTACTTTTTAACTACTAGAGCATTCTGAGAGCGCATACCTCCGCCAAGCGAGGCAACGGTAGCAAAAAATTCAAATTGGCTCTGAAACCATAATTTTCTTTGTATGAACTCCAAAATCCAATCATTTGTGCCCTTTAATAGTAATAACAGCTCGTACAATTTTCTTGAAGATCCGTTCGTAACTTTTTGAGTTATGCTGCTAACAAACTTAATGACAAACATAAGTCAAACATATAAACGAACGAACCGATCTGCACTAAAATTTGATCATTCAAGTCTTTCAATATTACTAACAACCCTTATAAATTTCATAAAGATCCGTTCATTATTTTTTGAGTTATTGTGCTAGCAAGCATAAAATTAAAAACAGTGACAAACGAACGAACGAACGGACCATTACCAAAATTTGGTCATTTACTTTTTGTTATAAACCTTGCAACTCATGTTGATTTTATCAAAATTCATCCATAACTTTTTGAGTTATGGCATTGAGAAAAATGAGGCAGACAAACAAACGGATGGACATATCTTCACCAAAAATTAATCATCCGTTCCTCCTAACATACCTAACAATCCCTGTAAATTTCATCCAATTCGGTTCCTAACTTTTTGATTTATCTTGGTGACAGACAGACTGACAAACACGACGAAAACATAACCTCCCTGGCGGTGATAAACATGCAAAGTGTCACGAGAAAATGCCAATTCCTTGATCAGAAATAACAATGAGTTTATCAAAATTTTGTACATGTAGTCGAAAATGTTGCACTGAGCAGCCCGATGCTGTATTGTTCTTGTACTTTTTACAATTTACTATTTTGGGCCATTAACCCTATAAACTTATCCATTCATACTGGGCTTGGTCGTTTTGCTACAAGGGTTCTTTGCCCCACGGCGTTAACCTGTTGTCGATCTCCCGTTTTGTTCCTTAATGACTAATGACCCTAAATAACTAACTGGTATTCAATTGATAAAAAAGAAAAGACCTAAATGAGCTCAGAAATAAATATTAGATTTTTAGAGAGTTTTGGCAATAAACCCGTCCGCCGGGTGAAGTCAAGCTTAACAGGTTACTCAATCGAAAATTTATAGGCATTTACCGGCTGCCTGTGAGAAGATAGTGAAAGATATCCGATAACATCGGATAAATACCTTTAAATTTCCGATTGGGATCAGTACGGGAAAAAGGTACTTTTGTAGCGAGGTGGCATGTCCTGGTCCAGACAGGGTTAAAGGTGGTATAATGTATTGTGGCGTTGCAAAGAGCAGGCTCGATACCAAAGACATGGTTCCAATGGTTGGTGCTGATCTCAGAGCTGTGTACGATGTTATGGAACGCTAGAATGTAGCGAGGTCGGTACTTATTGAAATCAAATCAATTCAATTACAGCCAAGGAAGGATGCTTTATGACAAAGGTCTTTACACGTAACAGTCGACAGACTGTCTGGTGAACTACGGCAATGCAGGAGACAACTGAAAATAGCATTATCTAAGAGAAAATCGTGAGACGAATTGTGCTGCATCATGCCAATTTTACGCTCGATTTTGCCTCAACGATTCTTGGCAGGCTGTAATTTTTCTAACACAATGTTCTAAACCTCATCACATCTAGTAGAATATTCACCTTCGCATTTTGAGCTCACAGCTATTCCTCGAACAAGTTATGAAGACATCATATGAAAACAGAAAAGAATTTAAACAATCATAAAGGCACTGACTGCAAGAGTCATTTGGTCTGCTGGTCCGTCGCGACATTTAGTATCGCACTGAGCAGCCTTTACCTTGGGTAAGTAGGTGCTCTGTCAAGCTGCTGAGGCACCTCACGGTACACTTATACCAGCCGCTTGGGCTCTACAGAATATAAATGCATTCCCCAAAGGCTGTACACAAATCAGTTTTCCTCACTTAATTTATAAGATGAATAGCTTATATCATTAGGGCACAGTGACAACATAGCATTGATATCAGGGTGTAAACTTTGTTTGTGTGTGAACACTACAACCCGGTATTGAAGAGCAGCTTTGGACCTGCTATAGATTGCGTTAAATGGCAATCACGTCAAAAAATCATAAACGCTGTAAATACAAATTTCCACCGTCACGGATAGCAGCTCTGACGCCCACGCCAGGAACCCGCTGATGCGCAGCACAGTCGCAGCAAGTAACTGGAGAAGCGCCCTGAGAGCATGCAGGTACCTCCGCCACGGGCGCTAATGCCCACGTTGGTAATGGGCCACATCTTAATCAAGTATACCTCCGCCAACCAAAGCATTGCTTACAAAAAATTTGAACTTGTCCTGCAATCATCACTAAAATATGGACAGCTGTGCCTCTTATCATTAAAACCAGCTCCTGTGATTTTCTTGCAGATCAGTCCTCAACTGTTTGAGTTATATCCTGACAAACACTAAGAGAAAGATCAGTCAAACGCACAAGCGGACGTACCAATCATCACCGAAATTTGGTCATTTATGTCTGAACATTTCCAACAATTCCTTTAAATTATATAAAGATCCGTTCATAACTTTTTGGGGTTATGTTGCTGACTGAAATAAAATCAAACTAAGAGACAAACTAACAAACACATCATCGCAAAAATTTGGTCATTTCCATTCGTAGCAGTCCTAACAATTTGTGCAAGTTTCATGAAAATCTGTCCATAACTTTCCGAGTTATACTATCAATAAAAAGAAAGAAACGGCAGACAAGCAAATGGTTCAACGGATCTTCACCAAAAGTTGATCATCTGTTTCTCCTAATATGCCTGACGATCTCTGTGAATTTTCTGGAGATCCGTCCATAAATTTTTGATCTAGGTGACAGACAAACAGTCACATTCGTCAAAAACATAACCTCCTTGGCGGAGAAACTATTGCGGTAGGGTGACTGTCATATAAATTCATCCGTCGAAGCTAGACATCCCCCAGCACCTGGCTACAAAGTTGTTAGGTTCACACATCGTCTGTTTGGGTAGCAGCGACTCCAGGGAGACTCTGTGGGTTACCTTAATCTTATAGCTATAGGGCTTATTTCCTTCGTGCCCACTTTATTTCCTTCCACTGTCATACTCCTACTATAATGATGCTTCATTTTATTCCTTCTTTTCCTTCCCAATTTGCTGTTCCCACGAGCAGTGTGTGGAAATACCCTTCTACATTGGTTCCACGTTTCTGTCAACCTACTATAAATACTAGAGCACCTGAGAGTGCATACCTCCGCCAAGCGAGGTAGCGGTACTGAAAAATTCAAATCTGCTCTGAAACCATGATTTTCTTTATATCAACATCAAAATCTGATCACTTGTGCCTTTTGATAATATTAACAGTGTTGGTATTTTTCTTGGAGATTCGGTAATAACTTTTTGAGTTATGCTGCTAACAAACATTTTATCAAGGTATTAGGTATTAGGTATTATAAGAAGATTTAAGCCTCCCTAAATAAGTACTAAGCTCTTCTAAGAGAGGAAAAGGAAGGGACATATAGTATGTCGACAGAAAAACGGGGAACCCATGCACG
>LQNS02278094.1:57870411-57891532 GCA_001587735.2 Parhyale hawaiensis | reverse complement strand
GGATTATATTTATAAGTCCCTCTGTCTAACTGGACCCGTGGAATTCCTTTGGCAGCCAACCACGGTACAGGTTCCCCAAGATTTATCTTAAAATTTTCGGGCTTCAAAACAATTAAAAAGACATGGCCTGTGGACGAGAGATTAGTCATCAGCCGTATCACAGATACGCCAGCTTCCTGAACTCAATAAAGCGCAAAACAATGAAGAATGAAACACGAAAATTTCCAATATATTTGCCTCTCGCGTTAGCTGTAGCACAGATACCGGATTTCGCATGTAAGGCCAAATGCGGGCTGAACATTGAATTCAGGCGTAACACACGAAGGAAGGAACGAAGGAACAACGCTATTAATATTATATATAACTCAAGTGAGTTTCATGAAAATCCGTCAATAACTTTTTTGAGTTATGGTACTAAGAAAAAAAGCAGCCAAACAAACAGATCAACGGATTTTCACCAGAAGGTAACCAACTGTTTCTGTTAACACGCCTAACAATCCGTATAAATCTCGTAACGATCCATTGATAACTTTTTGAGTTATCTGGTGACAGCTAAACAGACAAACAATCAGACAGACAGCCAGACAAACACGACAAGAACGTAACCTCTTTGGCGGAGGTAATTAACTGCGTAACATTAAAACCATCAGAGTTGTAAAATACATAGAAAAATGATAAATACTAAAAAACTAAGAGGTAATATATTACTGAAATTCCCTATATTGGGGTATTTTTTCTCGAGAATGTTCCAAGATTTAAGGTTATTTAATTAGCATTTATCCATTACTGCTGCCAGTCAGTGGTTCAAATTGCACCAGATTTGTAAAAAAGTAATGTATATTTTTAGAAGTTGTAGTGTTATATGTAAAGAAAACTTTACTAAGTTAGAATTACGAAACTTGCGAAATTAAGTTTAGGTCAAGACTAGTTAGTATTTCCCCTAATACTAATAGAAAACACTGCTTGTGAAGAAAATGTGAATTATTTTAGGGAGAACTCAGCAGGTCTTCCGCTACAAATGTGAAAAATTAATAAATTATGCATATTGATTTCAATTTTACTTTAAAGCAGGATGCATAGGTATTTAGTTGCAGTATTTATTTTCAGCCTTTAGATACAAACAGGGAAAAAGAAATAGTTTTTTTTTTCAGTACACCCCTTAGGGATCTATGGTCGACCTCCTGGGGGTTTACGGGGGCCTATAGTCCCTTTGTAGGGAACCACTGTCCTAAAGGATGCCCCAAACTTTGCTATTCCTACAAGAAACTGACATTTTAGCTGGTCTTTCTGGCGCTGAAATTCGGGATTTTGCTGACACAGAGGACATTCTGCTGCCCTGAACGCACGGTGACATCGATTACAAGTTTTATCAAATTAACAGAACATCAAGCCTGCAGGTACAATGTATCTTTTGTAGCAAAATCCGTATCACAAGCACTAACATTAAGAAGGTTCAACACAACTTCATTCCTGTAATTTTTGACGTCTGTGTACACTATGTGGTCTATATTGTTATTCTGTTTGTAGTTCCATTCATCCATCCTTCGCTCGAAGTAAGTACAGGCGATCCCCACTTTATTGCGCTGAAGATTTTGCTATAGTTGAATCCCTCGATATAGTTGGGTGCCACTCTATGTATGAGGTTAGTAGTACTAGTCTGGCCTTAAAGGACCACCTATATCATAATTCTGCTTGAGGCTCCATCCGCCCGTACGTCCGTCCGTCCGTCCATCCGCCCGTCCGTGCCTCTGCACGTTGGGCTTTTCAATATAAGATGGAAGAAATTCAACTTGTAAGAAGCTCTGATTTTTGATGGAACGAAGTTCAACCTAGCTATCTTCTTTGGCGCTTTTGAAAAAAATTGTCACTTTCGAAGCAAAGCAATGAAGACCGTTTCACTTGTATCTTATCTACCGCTTTTCATTTCTTTCACAGCATATTATGCTCGCATTGCTTATGGCGCTCGACGTTTTTAATAGGGCCAGCAGCCAGATATGTAGTAATACGCTGCAGCAGAATAGGTAAAGGGAGTCAAAGTCAAATTTTAGCTGCTAGATCTAGGCAGGTCTTAGGTAGAAGATTAACTCCCTAACTTGAGACATTTTCTGAACCTTTCTATGCATGATACGGTCTTGAAGGCATCATAATTGAAGAGTCTTTGTTTCTGTTGAAATTGCACAGGTTCCTTCAGTATTAGATACGGGCAATTAGCTTGATACGGGTCTGAGCTATACCACTGAAGAACATTGCTTCTCTTCTGTGGAATTTGAACAAGTTTCAGCCGCATCCATAGCAGCGTCATCGGCTGGGTAAGGAGAAACATTCCCATGGTTCGTTAGACGGGATTCGTCTAAGGCAATATCTTTGATGGAGCTTTTAATCCTGTCGGGCATAAGCTATGTCGCATATTTTTTAGATGAATTTCTTCTTAGCAGTTTGAGAAACTGCCTTAATTGGAGTTTTCGTTCTTTTCGTGCGTAATCTATTTCACTAATGCTTTCTTCAGCTGAAACTCTTATATGTAGCTGAAATTTCACGCTGAGCTGATGCTCTTTATATTGAATTTACATTTCAGCCAAGGAGCTTCAATAGAGAAGGAGGGAGCTTTGTGGCCCAGTTACAGACTTGCCAGCGAGTCAACCAGATCTCTTATGGCTGAGACGTTCATTGGTGGAAAAGACTGGGGAGCACTGAGNCTTAAGTGACTGGCTGCAGCCATAAGAGACTCTTTACTGATATGCGATTGGTGCATGGGACAACTGGCTGACAGCCATAAGAGACTCTTGGGCTTCAACGGGCTAGGCTACTGGCTCCCTCCTTCTCTATAGAAGCTCCTTGATTTCAGCAAATTTTCGACGCTTGAGGTTCAACAATCGATTGGTATCCAGATTACAGCTAGTAAGCGCTAGGCATTTCCGGTGAATTCTTTTGACTGAACTACATTTTTTTAGTGCTGCTCAACGTTTGCCCAACCTGATATTCGCGCCTTAGCTCGCAAGGGGGATATTGTGCTCTTGCAAAACTTATGTCTGCATAACTTGCGTTTCATTAATGGAAGATCAGGCCTGCAGGGATGAGACCTATTTTGCAGCAAAACCCATACTAGGAACCGAAACAATAAAAAGCTAAATTACAAAATTACTGCAGTCATTTTTTGACCGTGGGGCCCTATGGCGTTATTTACGGGGTAGGTTAGGTTAGAGGAGCTGCGTTATGTCAAGCTAAAATGAGTTATGATAGTGTAGCTTAGGATTGTTGCATTTTACAAAGTGAGAACGTTAACTACCTTATGGAATTCTGACGTGTCACCCACGGGTCAAGTTAGCGTATACAATATAATTATTATATTAGGATCGACAGACATTATTGAGTTAGAAAGAGTTCGTCAGGGTTCAGTGACGGGAGTTACCTTTGACGGAATGTGTTACGTTAGAAGAACTGCATTAGGTTAAACTTGTAAATTGCAATGGCGTAACGTGGTGTCGTTCATTTTGGGAGGTACAGACTTTATTCAACGGTGAAATTTCTACGGATTCCGCTAGTTTTCTATGATTCTAATTAGTAGAAAACGTCCATTGGGACAATGTTCAAATTTATGTATTGTTTGATTTTTAAGTTTCTGAACGTCATTGTCAGCCTTCTTTGAAGAAATATTTTTACACATCCTTATACGTCCATTATTCTTTATAAGCCTTATTGTGCATTTTGGAATTTTTAGCTTTTCAGCAATATCGGCAGCTTTCTTTCTTTCGTTTCAAGCCATTCAAATTTGTTTTCTTCTCATTGTTGGTCAATATCTGTCGTCTCCTGGTTCATTGCTTTAGGGGCCATTTTTTGCAGAACTCGTTAGATAGATCTTCCTTCTCTGAGGCTCTCTAGCATAGCCGGCATAAGGTCGGGGCCCCACAGAACGCAACAAGCGACGCAATGCGATTTTTACGGGAGTCGCGTTGCAGCAATGCACGGGTGTCGTGTTGCAGCAATGCACGGGTGTCGCGAGGCATCGCAGTTGCGGCGGTGGGGGCAGCAGACTGCTGTACCCTCCGTTACTTTTCGTCGTGTAACAAATATGTCGCGTTGCACGTCGATTGTCTGGCCGGTGTTGCGGCTGCCTAAGTGATGCCGTCATACATTATGCCTTTAGTAAAAAGTCACAGAATGATATTATAAGGATATAATATGAATATAGCATTGCGCAAATACATGCTATGCTGTGAAATGTTTCTTTATATAACTAACAGTATCCTCTATCGTAGTAAATACTAAATTGCTAAGTTTATCGGTACTGATCCATAAAAAAACTCAGGAAATAGAGAAATAACTTGCGTAAACTGACGCTATAGCGTGAATTCAAAGTGATACAGTTCGATGCTCTGGAACTAAATTATCTCACTGCAATGGGGTTCAAGTATAAAGCGGTGCAGTATAAAGTAAGGATCGCCTGTATTGATACTCTGAAATCCATTCATTCTTTTACTCGGTAAACTTTCATTATTAGATGGGGATATAATATATATCATTAATACGATCTCGAAAGGGAAGAAGAGGAGTCTAAGCTGCAAGCGTTAGCAAGTCACATATGTGTTGTACGAATTGAAACAAATGTTCTCACTTCGTAGCCAAATTACGGGTCCAATCGTAAATGAAATATGACACTTCTGCTCTGCGGAATTTCCACAGATCTCGGCTGGTTGTTACTACTCTTTTGTGGAGTAATCAAGAATTGATGGTGCTTCACCGAAGTAAAATAGACAGTTTTACATTTTGGACTTATGGAAGTGTGGGCGAAACAGGTGCAACACAATTTCCGTTGCAGATTGCGAGTAGTAACGGTGATGAGGGTCTCGGTGCAAATCTTTGCCATCATTTTCGACGGCACAAAATACAGTGGAACTCCTAAAACGCAGACAGACCTACTATATTGGCTCAACTTCGGGTGGAGGCTCAGTTTGAAGATGACCAGTCAATATTTTCCATTCATTCACAAAATATTTCCTTTGGCTAACATCATAATTATTTATTATGAAGTCGTCAAGCTGTACAGCTGAATATACCACCAATTTTCACTATACATTTTTGCTTGTAGTTCAGTACGGCGTCGGCCACAGCAGCAACTCATGACAGCTGGCGCTGTATCAAGTCTCCCTTGTAGGAGTTTTTCTAAGCTTCAGGTGTCTCACCTTCAGAAGATTTTTCTGTTTGGCTGGGTACTCTAGTGAATAATAATAATGGCACAAAGGGCACGGAGGTCAGCAATTACCGCCCAATCACGTGCCTCCGCCTTATGTGGACGGTGCTGATGGGCACAATCTACGAGATAGTCTACCAACACCTGGACTCGAAGAAGCTCCTACCCGACGAACAGAAAGGATGCCGCAGGATTACCAGGGGAACGAAGGACCACTTGCTCGTCGACAAGCTCCTCACGAAAAATGCCAGGAGTAAAAAGAAAAACCTAAGCGTGGTTTGGGTTGATTACAAAAAAGCCTTCGACATGGTCCCTCACTCCTGGATCCTGGAATGCCTGGACATCTACGGCACTGCCGGTAACATTCGCAATCTGATCTCGACGACCATGCCCAACTGGAAGACCCAGCTCACAAGCGCCAATAAATACCTCAGCGCGGTGAGCATCAGATGTGGAATCTTCCAGGGCGACTCCCTATCTCCACTGCGCTTTGTCCCGACCATGATCCCCCTCTCCGAGACCCTGAACAAGGCCGGTCAGGGCTACAATTACAGCCGTATCATGAAGCTCAAACACCTGCTTTACATGGACGATTTGAAGCTCTACGCCAAATCAAAGGACCAAGTAGAGCAGCTCCTTAATATAGTCCTTCAGTACTTCCAAGACATCAAGATGCAGTTCAGTGTTAGCAAATGCGGAGTCCTTAACATTGCAAGGGGAGAGGTTACTGCGTCCGAGGGAGTCACTATCGAAGAAGGTACCATCAAGGATATCGAGGAGACAAGTTACAAGTACCTGGGTGTCATGGAGTATAACACTATTTTTGACAGATCGATGAAAGATTCCATTTGGAAGGAGTACCTCACCCGACTCTGGCTCATTCTTAAATCACACCTGAATAGGGGCAACACCATCAAAGGCCATCAACGATTGGGCCGTCCCCGTAGTCCGTTGCTCTGCTGGCAATATTAACGGGACCAAGAAGGACTGCACCGACATGGACATCAAGACTCGAAAGCTCATGAACATCTATCGAGCTCTGCACCCAAGATCATGCGTAGACAGACTTTACATTTAACAGAAGAGAGGGGGCCGTGGCCTCATTAGTGTAGAGGACTGCGTCAAAACAGAAAACCGAACTCTCTCCCACCACTTCAGAGAGAGCCACGACCCGTGGGCATGCTGCTTAGTCGAGGCGAAGTTGCTGAAAGAGACCGAAACGGCAGACCAGTTCAAACAGCGACGACGCCTCGATCGAACTAACAAATGGAAGAGCATGAAGATGTCCGGCCAGCACCTCGAAGTTGTTCGAGACAAAATAGTCCCCGACTTATGGAACTGGCTGCTGAGGGTGAGCTGAAACGGAAAACAGAGGGCACCATCCTGGCAGCTCAAGAGCAAGCCCTCAGAACCAGGTATATACAAAACAAGATCGACAGGAGAAACGTCCCAACTACCTGTAGTATTTGCAGGATTTCGGACGAAACTATCAACCACGTGATAAGCTAATGCGGAGTGCTGGCGCAAAAGGAGTACAAACGCAGGCACTATAAAGTGACTCGACACCTCCACTGGACCCTTTTGCGGATCCATAACTTCCCGGTCAGTGAGAGGGGGTTCGAGCACGAACCCGTGCCCGTGGTTGAAAACGAAGTCGTGCAAATCTACTGGGACAAGCGGATGAAAACTGATCGAGTACTTCACACTAACCGACCGGACATCGTCTTCAAAGACAAACGGGAGAAGTCGGCCAAACTGATCGACGTCTCAATCCCCTTCGACTCCAGAATCATCGACAAGGAAGCGGAGAAGAAGGAAAAGTACCGTGACCTTGCCATCAAACTCCAGAGATTGTGGCAGATGAAGGTGGTCGTCTTTCCAGTGGTCATCGGAGCTCTGGAGGCAATGTCCAAGAATCTCATGACTGTCCTGCGAGAGCTGAAGTGCAGCCATCTCCACCCAGGAACCCTCCAGAAAAACGCTCTGCTTGGAACAGTGCACATCATTCGCAAAGTGCTCTGAGCCTTAGATCGCGGGATGTGACCCGGCGCCAGAGTGTAGAGCTGAACATCGCTCAACCGATCCAATTTGGGTCGTGAAATCCCTTCGATAATAGCAATCTCTAGGTATTTCCAGTGCCTGGGGCAAGGAGAGATTGAAATTTGTGGACTAATGTAATTTGAAAGCAATGGGAAACCGACAAGTGATAATATTAATAATAATAATAATGAATAGTAAAACAGGCACAGTCTATGGAGTTTTAAAATGTAGCTTACACTTTACGATAAAATTGGAACTGGTATGACATGAAATGAAGGTAACATCAGGAGGCGCCAGCAGAAAGCGTGGTGGTGGGGAAATGGAACCCCAATTTGTCCGGGGGAGAATTGGGGTCCCTGCAGCTGACGTCCATCGTCCTGTATGTCAAGGCTCAAATTGTGAGCCAGCTGCCTGCCGAGGGTGTTACAGTTAATAAAAATACCAAGCAGGGCGCAGTGAACGTCGACCTGGGAATAATGGACATGGTGGAGCTTAGCTGACGTAACTGGAACCGTTGCTACATTGGTGGGTGTAGTACAGTAATGACCCTGTGACTCGTATGACCCAGTACTCGAGCATATTGTTACCTGAATCTATATTAAAATATATAAGGACTCGTTGTTCTGCTCATTTTGATTAATGTTCTCAATCATGAATGATCAAGTGAGATTGAACGAAGTTTTTTTTTCAAATACGAGGCACTCACGGATTGAATGTTTAGTTGTGTCCGCCTAAACAGTCCAGTGCACAGCTATCTGATTTCTTATTCGCTTCAAATTAAAGATATTTTTCCAAATGAATCTTTCATAGTACAAGCTGAAGTAGGGACTAACATTTAGAAATTATCACCTCCACCACAGGAGTAATGTTTGTGTCGGCGGTTGTGTACTGTCACCACTATAACTTAGAAAGTTGAGAACGGATCTTCATGAAATTTGCAGGGATTGTCAGGCATGTTAAGAGGTGCAGAAGATGAAATTTTGCTGAAGATCCGTTAACAGCTTGTATGTTAACAGTTTTTTTTTTCTTTTCAACATAACTAAAAAACTTATCAACAGATCTTCACGAAAATCTCAAGATCCATTAGGGATGCTACGAGTAGCAAAGGATAATTTTTTTCTATCTGTTCGCCCGTTTGTGTGATACACTACTCACTGCTATATCTTAATATTTGTCTAAACATAACTGTACAGTTACTGACGGATCTTCAAGAAAATTACATGAGCTCTTAGGAATGTTAAGGGACTCAAATGACTAAATTTTGGTGATGATAAAAGTGAAATCCGGGGTTTAGGATCAATTTCAATTTATTTTTTTAACGCTGCGTTGCTTGGTGGACATATGCGCTTTCGGAGTGCTTCACTGATTGTTGTAATTACTAACGGGAGCACTCGTGAAAATTTCACTGTTAATTATATGTTTTGCTCTTCAAAATGGAATACGTGTAAGATACGCTATTGCAACTAGCCTTTAGGGTCAAGATTACTCGCTAGTGAAATCAGTCTTTGCTAGACAACCTGTACCCAGTGAAATTTCATAGACTTCTGCGTAAATTCTGCGGTTTTGTATTGTAAACGAATGGGGGCACTGATGAGCACTGATACATCCGGGTATGTTTCCTCTCTATCTTCGGAGGGTGGCTGGTGTGCTTGCAGCCCGCTTGCCTTCGTGTTCCGTCGGATGTTAAGGCTGGGCTCTTTTCCGGAATGCTAGCGTGTTGCTCATCTGACGCCTGTTCGGAAGGGTTCTGTTTCATACCGAACCCCCGACTATAGACTCATCTCGATCACACCTGTTTTGTCGAAAGTTTATGAAAGGTTGGTTCCGTCGAGGTTGGGTCGTTTTCTTGAGAAGCAGGGTGTCCTTCCCCAACACAGTACAGTTTTCGTAAGGGCTTGGGGACTTGTGATGCTCTGCTTCATATATCATATTTTACAGCTGGCTCTTAATGGGGGTCATGACGCAGGTTGGTACAGCTTGACTTCAGCGCAGCTTTTGATCTCGTGAATCACTTTGGGCTGCTCCATCAGCTGAGATTGATGGGTAGTGGTGGATCAGTTTTCGCGGTAATTTAGTCACTTTTTATATGATAGACATCAATGTGCAGTTGTTGATGGCAAGACGAGTGAGTTTTTGGATGTAGTTTCCGGTGTCCCGCAGGGTAGTGTTCTGGGCCCTTTGTTGTTCATCGTATATATAGTGGACCTGTTTGATCTTGTTAATAATTTACGTGTTGGTTACGCTGATGATGTTACTTTGCTGGCTGTTTGCTATAAGCCTAGTGATAAGTTGGAGGTTTTAGAATCCATTCAGCATGATTTGGAAGTGATTGATTCCTGCTGTTCTAGGTGGGGGATGAGGCTAAATGCAGGCAAGACTAAGACCATGCTCGTGTCCAGGTCACGTACAGTGAGACCTCCTTTTCCTGGGCTCAAACTGGATCGTGTGTCATTTCCTGTGGTTGATGACTTGGTAATCTTGGTTGTCAGTTTCGATCCAAAGTTGACGTTTGAGCCGCATATTCGTTCTGTTGCCTTACGTGCAGAAAATTGATCTTACGATGCTTGCTTGGAGGGTGTTTGGCTCGGTAGAATTGACACATCGCTGCTTTAATTGCTATGTCCTCTTTCTTCTGTAATACTGCTCCGTAGTCTGGGGTTCTGCTGCCGATTGTCATCTGTGTTTGCTTGACGAAATGGTTCGTCGATGTGTGTTCTTGCGTGCTGTTCAGTTATGCTGGGATACTCTCGGCGCGCTGAACCAGCAAATCTGCATATGTGCATAGCCGCCGTGGGGGTACCTACCTTAAAGCGGGTGGGGATCGTTAAGCTTTCCGTTTCGGCCTCATAGTTCATAGCAGCCCATCGTCGGCTGCAGTTGCACTTACTCCTCTAGGGCCAGTTGCCCTATCTTTGCCTTGCGAACCAGTGGGTGTCGATTTCCCAGGGGTGGGTGCAGTCAAAGTTAACGTTACCTTTACTTTTATGTCGACAGAGATGTGGCACCCATGCACGAAAGTGGACCAACTCGCATATGAACAGTACTGTAAGTTGAGAAAGAACAGATGGAAGTGAAATCAGAATGAGCTTGAAATCGTGACGGGAGCAAAGTGGGCACAAAAAGAGAGAGATGACCCGAAGGTTACCTAATGACTAAGGTAGCCTACAGAACCACTAGGGGCGTTGCTCCCCATAAAATAGGATGAGCGAACCTAACTAACCTCACCTTATGGCCAATGACCCATCTTTGCTCCGTGAGGTGAGTTAGATTCATTAAGAAGCGTTGAAATGAATGAAGAGCGCCATGTTGAGTAATGAGTGTTAGACTGGATGAGAAGCGTTTGGTTGGATGAGGTGTGTTGACTTTAATTGCTTAAATAGGGAGCGTTACAGTGAACGAGGAGCGTTATGTTGGCTGAAAAGCGATAGGTTAACCCTCTCCGTTACCAATTTTTTTTCAGCCGCTTGAGCGCCAAGGCGGTACAAACTTGTACCGCCCACTAAAAATGCTTATAACTTTATCAATCAATATCAGAGTTTTTCTTCATAGTCTCAAAAGTAATTTATTCAACTATTCTTTCACCTATTTAATTAAAAAAATAACGCCTCAGAGTAGTTTTAATGTCAATTAAATTCGACTCTAAGAAAATGTCTCCGGACAGTACAGGGTGAATACTCCGGCAGTAGATCTTCCGCAATTTTCATACTTTCACAAGCTGAGCGTAGAATCGCTTCTATTTTTCATTTCTAGCCTTGTTGTTGTCTTTTAGTGATTATTTTGAAAGTCTTTTTGGCATAAAAAGAAAATCTACAAGGAAATGTTATAATCTAATTTTTTGAAATATTTATATTTATCTATATTTTTGGCCGTAATGTGGCGGGTATATTAGAATTTATTGATAGTCAGATTCAATTGAAAAAAAGTCGCGGAAGTTTGGGCGCTGAATATCACTGGGAGCAAAAATGTGAACGAAAAACGGTAGGGCGCTACAATTTTGTAGCGCCTTGGAGCAGATAGGGTTAAATGAGGAGTGGTATATTTGCTAAAGAATGCTAGGGTATATGATGAGCGTTAGGGTTGATAAAAGTGTTAAGTTATACGAGGTGCGTCAAGTTAGATAGAGCAGTGTTAGATGGTGAGTAATGATCGATGCAGATGCGCTGTGTTGGGTTAAGCAAGGTGCGATAAGTTTGCTGTATAGCGGTAGCTTCGATGAGGAGTGTCATATTGGACGAGGATCTTTAATTAGACGATGAGCGTTAGGTAAGATAAGAAGCGTCAAGTTGGATGAGGAGCGTTAGGTGAGAGCAGTGTTGAGTTATGTGAGGTGCGCTGGGTTAGATAAAGTGTGTTGGGTTAAGCGGGGTACGTTGGGTTAGCTGGCGTGCGTTGATATAGATGTGGTGTGTTGAGTTAGATGAGCGGCGTAATATTAGACGAGGTGATTTACCTCAGAATTTGTGAGTTACGTTAGCTGTAGGGCGTTATGTTAGATGAGGTGCTGCACAAGTTTGCTAGATTAGATGGGATTGTTAGGTTAGAGGATATGCGGTATGTTAGATGACAACAGTTTCGTTAGATGAAATTCTTTGAGGAGATGTGGAGGATCGGTGGTACGACAATTGTAATACTGACATATGGCGTTGGATGTATGACTGGGTTTAACTTAGATGTATATGTTAAGGTAAACAGACGGAGTTCGTCAGGATTAAGTAACTGGTGTAAACTTAGACGGTGTGAGTTCCGATAGAAGGGCTGCATTAAATTAAAATTAATTAGAGTTGTAATAGCGTAGGTCAGGTTCATTTTAAACAGTAAAGCCATTCATCAACCGTGGAATTTCCACGGATCTCGCTAGTTAAATTTAATAGCGATCTGGCTCAACCAGTGTGCAGATCGAAATGGTGCAGTGGTTAGGGCTACAGCTTTGTGTAGGACTTCAGATCAGTGGCAGGAACGAATCCCACATAAGGCAGGACGTTTTGGTGGGTGCTCAGGCTGACACGGAGTCGTTACATACGATTAATATTTTCATTACACGTATTGATGCATGTTATTACTATGTGCTGCAACGCAGGTATTGGCTATGCTGTCTTGCTAAGCTGTCGGTTAGGGTAATCATAAGATAATATGTTGCTAGACCCAACACCTAACTGCGGTGGCAGTTTAAGAGAACGTGTTTTTGCGTAATGGCAAGCATTTCGATTTTCAGTGTGCTGTGATTGGAAGCTGCAGATTTTATGGCTCAACCTCAACCGTTGTTCATAACTCTCATCCTCTAGTCACCTCTGCATCCTTCTTCCATCGGTACCCCATTTATCAGGCCATCCATCCGTCTATCCATTCATCCAGCAGTTTGTCCATCTTTTCGTTTGCCAGCCATCCATCCGTTTTCCCATCCACTCGCTTGCTCATCCATTCATTGGCCCATCTGCCCATCCGTTCGTCCATCCATCCATCCGTCCATCCATTCGCTCACCCATTCGTCCATCCATTCTTCCATCCGTCCGTCTATCCATTCATATATCCATCCACCAACCCATTCCTACATCCGTCCGCCCACACATCTATCCAAACATCCGTCCATCCGCTCGTCTATGCATCCATCCAGCCATCCGTCCTTCCACCCATCCTTCCAGCCATTCGTCCTTTCACCCATCCATCCAGCCATTCGTCCTTCCACCCATCCATCCAGCCATCCGTCCTGCCTCCCAACCATCCGTCCATTCATCCGTCCATCCACCCACCCACCTATCCATCCCTACCTACGTACATCTACTCATTCATCCGTCCATTCACCCTTACTCACATCTGTTCGTCCATCCATATCCTTCATCTGTCCAAAAGTTTGTCGATCAACCCATCCGTTTGTCCATCCATCTGTCCATTCAGCTGCTCATCCACCCGTCCACCCGTCCACCCATCCCTCCATTCATCCACCTATCCATCCACGGTAAGACGAAATACTTAGGAAATCCTTTGATGTGATTTTTTCCATTTTTAAATACAGAACCTCGAACCGTAAAAACATAACTGGGATTTTTTTCATGAGTTTATACATATTAGCCCAAAGTAGATTTATATGCAGCAATTTTTTTTTAATTTGACTGATTCAATACCTGAATTATAGGTTCAAAACTAACTGCCTATACTGAAAGGTAAACCAAGAACAAAATTTTCTTTTTTTTTCTTTCACGTGAGTTATAGTGGATATTCACTTTTTTGTACATATTACCTTTGATCTAGATCCACTAAGTTTATTGAATTGCTCGAGTAAGTTTAACGGATATTTTACAGAATTACAACTGCATCTTCAAACTAGAGAAGCATTCTGAGAGCGCAAACCTCCGCCAAGCAATGCAATGCCAACGAAAAATTCAAGTTGTCCTGAAATTTACAGCGATTGTTAGGCCTGTTTGGAGGAAGAGATGAACTTTTGGGGAATATCCGTTCAACCATTTCTTTGTCTGACCCTTATATCTTGTTCGCATAACTTAGAAAGTTATGAACGGATTTTCACGAGATTTGCAAAAATCGTTACAAGTGCGTAGTACGAAAAGCAAATGACGAAATTTGGTGATGATGTGCTTGGCCGCTTGTTTTTTCCTGCGTTTGAATTTTTTTTTGTCAGCAGCATAACCCAAAAAGTTACGAACGGATCTTTATGAAACTTTCTGAAACTATTAGAAATGTTAAAAGACACTAATGACCATATTTTGGTGATGATCGGTTTGCCCGCTTGTGCGCTTGACTGTGTTGGCCGTAGTCTTCGTCAGGATACAACTCAAAAAGTTACGGACGTATCTTCAAGAAAATTACAGGAGCTGTTATTACTGTCAAGAGACACAAGTGTCCACATTTTACTGGTGATGACTGGTTCCAAGGCAAGTTTGAAATTTTCGCTAACAATGCCTTGCTCGGCAGACGTATGCACAGGCAGTGCTTCTCTAATCTAAGGTATCAGCAATAATGTGCTTACTTGCGGGACCCGTGGAAATTCCACGGTTATCTATTTTTGTTTTCTACGAAGCGATGCCTATAAACATAGCAGTTTAGAATTAGCTGTGATAGAAGTTATTCTTAGTTATATAAAGAAACAATTCACAGCATGGCATATAATCGGTGACTGCTAAATTCAAGTTATTTTCTTATAACATCATGCTGTGACTTTTTACTAAAGGCATAATGTATGACGGCATTACTTATGCCGGCTATGCGAGAGAGGAAGATTGATCTAACGACTTATGCAAAAAATTTCTCCTAAA
Source organism: Parhyale hawaiensis (assembly GCA_001587735.2). Taxonomy (NCBI): domain Eukaryota; kingdom Metazoa; phylum Arthropoda; class Malacostraca; order Amphipoda; family Hyalidae; genus Parhyale; species Parhyale hawaiensis. Next base: position 57,877,039 of record LQNS02278094.1, on the reverse strand, counting down.
GCAATGAACCAGGAGACGACAGATATTGACCAACAATGAGAAGAAAACAAATTTGAGTGGCTTGAAAAGATAGAAAGAAATCTGCCGATATTGCTAAAAAGCTCAAAATTCCAAAATGCACAATAAGGCTTATTAAAAATAATGGACGTATAAGGATGCGTGAAAATATTTCTTTGAAGATGGCTGACAAGAACGTTCAGAAACTTAATACAACAACACATAAATTTAAACATTGCCTCAATGAACGTTTTCCACTAATTAGAATCATAGAAACTTGTTCTTTAAGCCCAAACTAGTACTACTAACCTCATATTTAGAGTGGGACCCAACTCTATCGAGAGATTCGGACTATTGCTAACTCGTCAGCGCTCTAAATTGGGGATCGCCAGTACTTACTCGAGTGATCAAGTGAAGGATGGACGAATTGAGCTGCAAACAGAATAATATTATAAACCACGTAGTGTACCCAGACGTGAAAAATGACAGCAATGAAGTTGTGATGGACATCGTGCCTGCAGGCTTGATGTTCTATGAATTCGATAAAACTTGTAATCGCTGCCACCGTGCGTTCGGGGCAGCAGAATATCCTCTCTGCAGACAAAATCCCGAATTTTAGCGCCAAAAGGACCAGCTAAAATGTCAGTTGCTCGTAGGAATAGCATAGTTTGAGCGTCCTTTAGGAAGTACCGTGGTCGGCATAGGGTCAAATCGTAGAAAGTCAAGCAGCACAAGAAATCAGAGTTCATCCAAATGTATTTCCTGGAAACCCTCAACAGCGTATCAAAGTTACCAAATCAGTATTAAAATTTGGAGGCAATAAAGTGAAAATATGTGGCCTGTACTCGGAGTAAAGTTCCAATAGCTAGGAAGTAATTCAGCTCAAGCAAAACTACATGGGACGGGTTAGGAACAAGGAGCTTCTAATGGGAGGAGCAATCCCAAGCACTCTCAGGGTGAGTAAACACATGGCTTTGTCACGTGATCGAAGCTGGCGTTTGGAGTCCTAAGAGTGGCTGAAGTAGCTGAAGTGGCAGTGGTCAGCACCTATAATTAAGGAAGATACAGACAGGCAGTTCTTCAAAAGTTTTGCAAAGACAATCGTGTCTGAAGATTTATATCCCAGTGCTCACCCTGTTACTTTCATCAATCAGATGGTATACAGGATACAGATTTCCTTTACATACTTCCATCCGCTCGGAATTTCGTCGATGGTTAATGGCCATAAAATTTTGAGCTCAGGACTTATACCTATATAGGTTGCGTGAGGCTGCCGCTCTCCGATTGGATAAGCCACTCAGCCAGTTTAAGGGAAACGTTTACTCGCAACGCTCCCGTAGGATAAATAGAGAGCTCGGTGCGCTCCTCTCTATTAGAACTTCCTTGGTTAGGAATGATGGGAGCGAAAATGCGCTGTGCACCAAACTTGACAAAACTAGAAGTGGTGTAGACTTTGAGGCGTCCCTACTTCCATCATTATCTACAACAACCCTTTGCCTTCCATAAGATTAATTTTTTCCTATCTAATCTTTTGCATCTCCACGGCGAGACTAACCCGCAAACTGCATCTATATGCAGCTGTCTCTGACTTAATTAAATAGTATTACGCACGGTAATATGCCTTACTATAGTTAGCGTAAATGCAATATATATTTAAAATTACTATCCTTTGGTAAATTATAAAATTGAAAAAGTCGACACGAACTAATAATTAAAACTTGACGTTTCGGGATACTTCTCCCATTTTCAAAAGCCTAATAAAATCTTTAAATTGTCCAACTTCTCTGTTANTATATTTAAAATTACTATCCTTTGGTAAATTATAAAATTGAAAAAGTCGACACGAACTAATAATTAAAACTTGACGTTTCGGGATACTTCTCCCATTTTCAAAAGCCTAATAAAATCTTTAAATTGTCCAACTTCTCTGTTAGTGAGAATTTACAGCATGTAGAAACAAAATGACAATTTTATCTTCAAAATTTACGATTTGCTTTTTCATTGAGGACTAGTTTCCGTTTCTGCGTGGAAACTGGAACTCCGCTGCATAATTGCATGATATTTATCAACACCATTAGAATAAACACCACCGTGTGCCTGTATTTTATATATTGAGTAGAGTGCGCGCGCTGACAAAAGTCAATTTGTGATAGCCCTTCTTGTTGGACCATATCGTCACTACTGATATGCTTCTGAATGATCAGCTATAACGGACAACTCAAATTGTTTTAAGAGATGAGAACTCTTTATTTCTATTCGTCTGAGCTGCACACTCCTTCCTTCCTTCAGATGATATGCGAATAAATCATCTTATGAAAGCAAAGAGTGCAACACCACTGAATTTAATTGAATTCCCTGCCGCGTATCCTTGCACACGCCATGATAACCCTTCAGCACATATTTTTTTTAGCTCTAGCGATAACTGCATCGTAAAAGGAAGAAAACAAGCTGGAAAAAACAATTGCGGTGCTACTGCCCCTTGAAAAATCGCTTCTGGTATGCTTCTTTAATTACCTATCTACTCAATTTGTACGTCGTGAGCTGAGAGCAATTTTAGTTTCGTTGCATGGGAAAAGCAATGAAAATCATACTCCATAGCAGCGCTATGAGAAGCTGTAAATATTTTCATTGTTTGGATTTCAACGTTGGCTGAGCAAAGAGTGAATTCAGTTACAAGAAAAAATGAATTCCAGCAGTGACTATCTTCTGCAACCTGGTCAACCATTTCGCTAACAGTTTGAAACGAAACATGCAAAATATACAGTGCCTAGACATAAGTATTTGCACAACTCTATTTTATATGTATTTTATAAAATTTAGGGACTGCTTTAGGATAATTAATACAGAAAGTTTATAAATCATTTATATAACAGAATATTTAAACAGAACAGTCAAATGTGCACGTATAACAAGAAAATTTAACACGAGCAAAGTAATTGAGGGACAAAAGTATTTGACAAAAAAATAAAACATTATGTCATTAGTACTTGGTGGCGAGACCTTTATTGGCAATAACAGCATGGAGACGATTGTTATAGCTGGAAATTAACCTTTCACATTCACTTGATGGTATTTTTTCCATTCTTCTATGCAGATAACCTTTAATTCAGTAAGGTTTTTGGGACACCGTTTGTGGTCACCAGATTTAAAAAGACGCCACATATTTTCTATTGGATTAAGGTCCGGTGATTGGCTAGGACATGGAAGAACATACAGTATATTTTCTGCTTTTGAAACCATTCTTTCGTTAAATTCGCAGTATGCTTGGGGTCGTCTTGTTGTCGGTAGAATTTTTTGGCACTTGGAAGCATCTTCTTCTCTAATATCTCCCTGTTCATGAAATTATTCATCTTGCCATCAATGATATGAAGATCCCCAACACCATGGGCAGTAAAGCAACCCCACACCAAGATGCTGTCCCCTCCATGCTTCAAGGTGGGGATGGTGTTCTTGGGGTGATGGGCAGTACCACGTTACCTCCATGCATGCCGAGCTTCGTTTCAGCCAGAAAGTTCTATTTTAGTTTTGTCAGACCATGTAAACCCTTCCCAAAACTCATTTCCTTTGCCCAGGTGGTCTTTGGCGAATGTTAAGCGGCTCTTGACATGTTTTGCTGTAAGAAGAGGAGTTTTGCGAGGAGTGTAAGAATGACTGCCTGTACGGTTCAATTCCCTAACAATGGTTTTCTTGCTGACATGCAGTCCCTGAGACGCCAGTTCACTCTGAAGGTCAGCACGAGTTGTCATGGCGTCATTAGTCACCTTACGTAGCATGTAGCGCCGAGAACGACCCCATTATCTTACGCGGAGCTATAGCTCTTGGCAGGTTGGAGACCGCCCCAGTCACTTGATGCTTGCGGACTATTGCTCCAACCGTTGAAAAAGGAACATCGACACGTTCTGCTATTACTCTATAAGTTAATCCCTCACTACGAAGTTGAATTATCCGTTTACGAGTAGCTTCAGGGATTTCTTCAACTTCAGGTATTGTAGTGAGAGTGTGCGCGACTTCAACGAGGTCTAGAGAGGTAATGATTGAGCCGGCTGTGGTTGGTTTACATTGCATTTGTTTTGAGACGTTTCGTGAACGTTGTAGAATATAATTTCCAAACTAATTTATTCAAATTATACTATTAAATATCGAAGATTCAACATCATATTTATTTTGGTCAAATACTTTTGTCCCTCATTACTTTTACTTGTGTTAAATTTTCTTGTTATAAGTGCACATTTGACTGTTCTGTTTAACTATTCTATTATATATATGTTATATAAACTTCCTGTATTAATTATCCTAGAGCAGTCCCTAAATTTTTTTAAAGTACACAAAAAATAGAGTTGTGCAAATACTTATATCTAGGCACTGTATATAAACATATAAACACACAACGGTATTTATTAAATTCTTCTGATACCAGTGTCTCCTGTCGTCGAAAATAACGAAGAATTTGTGATATTTATCCATTGCCACAGCTACTAACATAAAGGAATATAGTAGATCAGCGTTCTCAGCTTCACTCCTGCTGAGCAGCGAAGCTCTTTTCTTTCTCTGACGTGGAGAAAAATTAATTACTTTTTGCTAGCAGTCAAGCATCACTGTATCATAGACCCACCAAAATACCAAGACGTAGAAATTTTTTTTTTTTTTTGCTCAGCGAAATGCTGTTTCGTCGACGAATGAAATAAATTCGAAAAATAGAGCATTAATGAAGCACCAAAGTTAGAAGCTGCAAAGTTATCTGTGGAAAGAAACCTCGAACGAGGGTCAATGATGTTGCTAAGAAAAGCTGGAGATATCGTCAGCTCTTCGAATTCAACGTGAGCAAGGGAAGAAGTGCATTCAGATATTACGGTTGCTGTGTACTTTTGCCATCATCTGCAAGAAACTAGAGAAAGCGTTCTGAGAACGCAAACTTCCAACAAGGAAGGCAATGTTATTAAGAAATTCAATGTGGTCCTGCCACCAAGCCTTTGTTTTTATGATCAGTGAAGTTGGTTCATTCGTGCCCTTTGACACATTAATAACAGTTTTTGTAATTTTTTCTTTGAAGTACTATCTGTTACTTTATGACCCATTTTCTGACAAACACGAAGACAATTATATTGTCAAACATAGCAATTGATGAGCCTATCAGCACCAAAATTTAGTACTTTGTGCCATTGGACATTTCTAACAAATACTGAAAACTTCATGAAGATCCGTTCATAACTATTTGAGTTATGTTACGTAGAGAAAACAGAAACGCAAGTAAACAGTGGGACTAGTCTTCACAGAAAGTTAATTCTCTTTTCGTCATTATGTATCTAACTTTCCCTGTAAATTTCATCAAGATCCGTCCATAAATTTTTGAGTATTCTTGGTGACAGATAGATAAAGAGACAGATAAATTCCAACAGAAGCTAGGATCTAATTTCCTTGGTGACGGTAATTGACAAATAAAATGAATAAATAAATAAATACCCAAATGAAAGTACATCAGTTTTTAATGTATTTTAGCCATATATGATTTTATATTTATACTGTTATATCAGACGCGTGTCAAGCTCCCAACTGAAGAGAAACACGAGAAATGAGCTAGGATGGAAATTTTGGTGATCCTCTTCCGTTTTTTTGGAGACCAATTTGCAAAAACTAGACCAAATTTCAGAAAATGACCAAAGTGATAATCCTTTTACTTGAAATTGAATACACGTATAACTCAGTCAACTTTGAAATCCGCAATGAAGATAGCCTCAGCCCTCTTAGATGATCATCGCTGCACAGCAAAAGCGATATTTCAGGGTGCCGTAGAATCAACAATTATCTTCAACGACTTACTTGCTTCGGTTGCCGAAGCAGTTTTCACTTGAACGTAAAACCTTGCAAAATATGCACTTATATTCTGTTCAATTGCATGACTCAGTTTTAATTTTCATTGTTATACTATTGAAGTGCGTGCATATACATCATATTTTTTGTAAAAAAATCGTAATTCAATCAATACATTTTATTGAAACATGCGCATATTATGCATAGTCACAACCCTAGTGATCACATATTTCCTTGTTATTATTGTTGGCATGGGTAGCTAGTGGAGTACATTAATATTTTTGTGCTGTCTAAATACTGGGTGGATGTACAAACTTTCTTTTTCCCAAAATTTCCAGAAACACTCTAATGTTTCCTTCTTTGCATATTTTTAGGAAATATGCCCGTTTTGGATTTGTATGGAAAACCACTATGTTTAGTCCTTACTATAATCAATGCAAATGCAGTTATCAGTTCGGCCAATTTAACAACTAGTATATATAGCTACACGGTACATATAAAAGTCTAGCTCCCGAGGTAGCTAGCTACCTTCACTACCAGAAGCAACTTTAAGATGCAGATGTAGCAGCCAATTTTTACTACAGTTAGCCAAGGCAGTCCTGGCGACAATTATTCTCGACTTAACGTTCAGGCAACAAATTCCCATTCAAAACTGGGTGCCGAACGGAGCGGCGCTGCCTGATCGCGATAAAAGGCTAGGATTTGGGAGGGTCGAGGAGGTGTCCCGGCGGATCGTCCTTCTCTGCTTCTGAGCTTCGGCACTTCACACAAATCCTGCCCTTCTTGAGGCCTTCATCCGTTGGCTCGAGGCGCCACGTCCGCT
>LQNS02278094.1:57802841-57821499 GCA_001587735.2 Parhyale hawaiensis | reverse complement strand
ATAGAACTTTTTGGCCGAAACGAAGCTCGGCTTGTATGGAGGAAACGTGGTACTGCCTATGACCCCAAGAACACCATCCCCACCGTGAAGCATGGAGGGGGCAGCATCATGGTGTGGGGTTGCTTTAATGCCCATGGTGTTGGAACCTTCATATCATTGATGGCAAGATGAATAGTTTCATGTACAGGGAGATATTAGAGAAGAAGATGCTTCCAAGTGCCAAAAAATTCTTCGGACGGCGCAGGTGAACCTTCCAACAAGACAACGACCCCAAGCATACTGCGAATTTAACGGAAGAATGGTTTAAAAAGCAGAAAATAAATGTTCTTCCATGGCCTAGCCAATCACCGGACCTTAATCTAATAGAAAATTTGTGGCGTCTTTTTAAATCTGGTGACCACAAACTGTGTCCCAAAAATCTTACTGAATTAAAGGTTATCTGCATGGAAGAATGGAAAAATACCATCAAGTGAATGTGAAAAGTTAATTTCTAGCTATAACAATCATCTCCATCGTGTTATTACCAATAAAGGTCACGCCATCAAGTACTAATGTCATAATTTTTTTTTTTTGTCAAATACTTTAGTCCTCATTACTTTTGCTCGTGTTAAGTTTTCTTGTTATAAGTACACATTTGACTGTTCTGTTTAAATATTATATATATGATTTATAAACTTTCTGTATTAATTATCCTAAAGCATTTTTATCCTAAAGCAGTCCATAAATTTCATAAAATACATAAAAAATAGAGTTGTGCAAATACTTATGTCTAAGCTCTGTATATTTTGCATGCTTCGTGTCAAACTGTTAACGAAATAGTTGACCAGGTTGCAGAAGATAGTCACTGCTGGAATTCATTTTTTTTTATAACTGAATTCACTCTTTGCTCAGCCAACGTTGAAATCCAAACAACGAAAATATTTACAGCTTCTCATAGCGCTGCTATGGAGCATGATTTTCATTGCTTTCTCCATGCAACGAAGCTATAATTGCTCTCAGCTCACGACGTACAAATTGAGTAGATAATTAAAGAAGCATACCAGAAAAGATTTTTCAAGGGGCAATAGCGCCGCAATTATTTTTTCCAGCTTGTTTTCTTCCTTTTACGAAGCAGCTATCGCTAGAGCTAAAAAAAATATGTACTGAAGGGTTATCATGGCGTGTGCAAGGATACGCGGCAGGGAATTGAATTAAATTGAGTGGTGTTGCACTCTTTGCTTATAAAAATGATTTATTCGAATATCATCTGAAGGAAGGAGTGTGCATCTCAGACGAATAGAAATAAAGAGCTCTCATCTCTTATAACAATTTGAGTTGTCCGTTATAACGGATCATTCAGAAGCATATCAGTAGTGACGATATGGTCCGTGAAGAACAGCTATCACAAATTGACTTTTGTCAGCGCGCTCACTCTAGTCAATACATAAAATACAAGCACACGGGGTGTTTATTCTAATGGTGTTGATAAATATCATATAATTATGCAGCGGAGTTCCAGTTTCCATGCTGAAACTGAAACCAGTCCTCAATGAAAAAGCAAATCGTAAATTTTGAAGATAAAATTGTCATTTTGTTTCTACATGCTGTAACTTCTCACTAACAGAGAAGTTGGACAAATATATATTGCATTTACGCTAACTATAGTAAGGCATATTACTGTGCGTAATACTATTTAATTAAGTCGGAGACAGCTGCATATAGATGCAGTTTGCGGGTTAGTCTCGCCGTACAGATGCAAAAGACTTGATAGGAAAAAATTAATCTTATGGAAGGCAAAGGGTCGTTGTAGATAATGATGGAAGTAAGGACGCCTCAAAATCTAAACCACTTCTAGTTTTATCAAGTTTGGTGCGTTGCGCATTTATAAAATCTTCAGGGGTCTGTTCCCTGCTGCGTGTTCTTCAATCGAATTTTTGCTCCCATCATTCCTAACCAAGGAGGTTCTAATAGAGAGGAGCGCACCCTCTCTATTTATCCTACGGGAGCGTTGCGAGTAAACGTTTCCCTTAAACTGGCTGAGTGACTTATCCAATCGGAGAGCGGCATTGCCTCACGCAGCCTATATAGGAAGGAGTCCTGAGCTCAGATTTTTATGGCCATTAACCATCGACGAAATTCCGAGCGGATGGAAGCATATAAAGGACACTTGCATCCTGTATACCATCTGATGAAGAAAGTAACAGGGTGAGCACTGGGATATAAATCTTCAGATACGATTGTCTTTGCAAAACTATTGAAGAACTGCCTGTCTATATCTTCCCTAATTATAGGTGCTGACCACTGCCACTTCAGCTACTTCAGCCACTCTTAGGACTCCAAACGCCAGCTACGATCACGTGACAAAGCCATGTGTTTACTCGCCCTGAGAGTGCTTGGGCTTGCTCCTCCCATTAGAAGCTCCTTGTTCCTAACCCGTCCCATGCACGTAGTTTTGCTTGAGCTGAATTACTTCCTAGCTATTGGAACTTTACTCCGAGTACAGGCCACATATTCTCACCTTATTGCCTCCAAATTTTAATACTGATTTGGTAACTTTGATACGCTGTTGAGTGTTTCCAGGAAATACATTTGGATGAACTCTAGTTTCTTGTGCTGCTTGACTTTCAAAGATTTAACCCTATGCCGACCACGGTACTTCCTAAAGGACGCTCAAACTAAGCTATTCCTACGAGCAACTGACATTTTAGCTGGTCCTTTTGGCGCTAAAGTTCGGGATTTTGCCTACAGAGAGGATATTCTGCTGCCCCGAACGCACGGTGGCAGCGATTACAAGTTTTATCGAATTCATAGAACATCAAGCCTGCATGCACAATGTTCATCACAACTTCATTGCTGTCATTTTTCACGTCTGGGTACACTACGTGGTTTATAATATTATTCTGTTTGCAGCTCAATTCGTCCATCCTTCACTTGATCTTTCGAAGTATGTACTGGCGATCCCCAATTTATAGCGCTGACGAGTTAGCTATAGTCCGAATCTCTCGATAGAGTTGGGTCCCACTCTAAATATGAGGTTAGTAGTACTAGTTTCGGCTTAAAGGACAATTTTCTATGATTCTAATTGGTGGAAAACGTCCATTGAGGCAATGTTCAAATTTATGTATTGTTGTATTAAGTTTCTGAACGCCCTTGTCAGCCATCTTTAAAGAAATATCTTCACGCATCCTTATACGTCCATTATTTTTAATAAGCCTTAATGTGCATTTTGGAATTTTGAGCTTTTCAGCAATATCGGCAGCTGTCTTTCTATCTTTTCAAGCCATTCAAATTTGTTATCTTCTCATTGTTGGTCAATATCTGTCGTCTCCTAGTTCATTGCTTTAGGAGAAATTTTTTTGCATAAGTCGTTAGATCAATCTTCCCTCTCTCGCATAGCCGGCATAAGTGATGCCGTCATACATTATGCCTTTAGTAAAAAGTCACAGAATGATGATATAAGAAAATAACTTGAATTTAGCAGTCGCCGAATATATGCTATGCTGTGAATTGTTTCTTTATATAACTAAGAATAACCTCTATCACAGCTAATTCTAAACTGCTATGTTTATAGGTATCGCTTCGTAGAAAAAAAAATAGATAACCGTGCAATTTACACGGGTCCCGCTAGTAAGCACATTATCGCTGATACCTTAGATTAGAGAAGCACTGCCTGTGCATACCTCTGCCGAGCAAGGCATTGTCAGCGAAAATATCAAACTTGTCTTAGAACCAGTCATCACCACTAAAATGTGGACACTTGAGTCTCTTGACAGTAATAACAGCGCCTGCAATTTTCTTGAAGATACGTCCGTAACTTTTTGAGTTGTATCCTGACAAAGACTAAGGCCAACACAGTCAAAAGCACAAGCGGGCAAACCGATCATCACCAAAATATGGTCATTAGTGTCTTTTAACATTTCTAATAGTTTCGGAAAGTTTCATAAAGATCCGTGCGTAACTTTTTGGGTTATGCTGCTGACAAAAAAAAATCAAACGCAGGAAAAAACAAGCGACCAAGCACATCATCACCAAATTTCGTCATTTGCTTTTCGTACTACGCACTTGTAACGATTTTTGCAAATCTCGTGAAAATCCGTTCATAACTTTTTAAGTTATGTGAACAAGATATAAGGGTCAGACAAAGAAATGGTTGTACGGATATTCCCCAAAAGTTCATCTCTTCCTCCAAACAAGCCTAACAATCGCTGTAAATTTCAGGACAACTTGAATTTTTCGTTGGCATTGCATTGCTTGGCGGAGGTTTGCGCTCTCAGAATGCTTCTCTAGTTTGAAGGTGCAGTTGTAATTCTGTAAAATATCCGTTAAACTTACTCGAGCAATTCAATAAACTTAGTGGATCAAGATCAGAGGTCATATGTACAAAACAGTGAATATCCACTATAACTCACGTGAAAGAAAAAAAAAGAAAATTTTGTTCTTGGTTTATCTTTCAGTATAGGCAGTGAGTTTTGAACCTATAATTCAGGTATTGAATCAGTCAAATTAAAAAAAAATTGCTGCATATAAATCTACTTTGGGCTAATATGTATGAACTCATGCAAAAAATCCCAGTTATGTTTTTACGGTTCGAGGTTCTGTATTTAAAAATGGATAAAATCACATCAAAGGATTTCCCAAGTATTTCGTCTTACCGTGGATGGATAGGTGGATGAATGGAGGGATGGGTGGACGGGTGGATGGGCAGCTGAATAGACAGATGGATTGACAAACTGATGGGTTGATCGACAAACTATTGGACAGATGAAGGTTATGGATGGACGAACAGATGTGAGTACTGAGTAAGGGTGAATGGACGGATGAATGAGTAGATGTACGTAGGTAGGGATGGATAGGTGGATGGGTGGGTGGATGGGTGGGTGGATGGACGGATAAATGGACGGATGGATGGGAGGAAGGACGGATGGCTGGATGGATGGGTGAAAGGACGGATGGCTGGATGGAAGCATAGACGAGCGGATGGATTGATGGATGGATGTTTGGATAGATGTGTGAGTGGACGGATGTAGGAATGGGTGGGTGGATTGATAGATGAATGGATAGACGGACGAATGGAAGAATGGATGGACGAATGGGTGAGCGAATGGATGGACGGATGGACGAACGGATGGGCAGATGGGCGAATGAATGGATGAGCAAGCGAGTGGATGGGAAAACGGATGGATGGCTGGCCAACGAAAAGATGGACAAACTGCTGGATGAATGGATAGACGGCTGGATGGCCTGATAAATGGGGTACCGATGGAAGAAGGATGCAGAGGTGGCTAGAGGATGAGAGTTATGAACATCGGTTGAGGTTGAGCCATAAAATCTGCAGCTTCCAATCACAACACACTGAAAATCGAAATGCTTGCCATTACGCAAAAACAAGTTCTCTTGAACTGCTACCGCAGTTAGGTGTTGGGCCTAGCAACATATTAACTTATGATTACCCTAACCGACAGCTTAGCAAGACTGCATAGCCAATACCTGCGTTGCAGCACATAGTCATAACATGCATCAATGCATGGAATAAAAATATTAATCGTATGTAACGACTCCGTGTCAGCCTGAGCACCCACCGAAACGTCGTGCCCTATGTGGGATTCGTTCCTGCCACTGATCTGAAGTCCTACACAAAGCTGTTGCCCTAACCACTGCACCATTTCGATCTGCACACTGGTTGAGCCAGATCGCTATTAAATTTAACTAGCGGGATCCGTGGAAATTCCATGGTTGATGAATGGCTTTACTTTTTAAAATGAACCAGACCTACGCTATCACAACTACCATTCATTTTAATCTAATGCAGCCTTTCTATCGGAACTCACACCGTCTAAGTTTACGCCAGTCACTTAACCCTGACGAACTCCGTCTGTTCATCTTAACATATACATCTAAGTTAAACCCAGTCATACATCCAACGCCATATGTGAGTTTTAAAAATTTCGTACCACCGATCCTCCACATCTCAAAGAATTTCATCTAACGAAACTGTTGTCATCTAACATACCGCACATCCTCTAACCTAACTATCCCATCTAATCTAGCAAACTTGTGCAGCACCTCATCTAACATAACGCCCTACAGCTAACTTCACTCACAAAATCTGAAGTAAATCACCTCATCTAATATTACGCCGCTCATCTAACTCAACACACCACATCTAACTCAACGCACGTCAGCTAACCCAACGTACCCCGCCTAACCCAACGCACTTCATCTAACCCAGCGCACCTCACATAACTCAACACTGCTCTCACCTAACGATCCTCATCCAACTTGACGCTTCTTATCCTACCTAACGCTCATCGTCTAACTAAAGATCCTCGTCCAATATGACACTCCTCATCGAAGCTACCGCTATACAGCCAACTTATCGCACCTTGCTTAACCCAACACACCGCATCTGCATCGATCATTACTCACCATCTAACACTGCTCAATCTAACTTGACGCACCTCGTACAACTTAACACTTTTGATCAAACCTAACGCTCATCATATACCCTAATGCTCTTTAACAAATATAACATTCCTCATTTAACCCTATCTGCTCCAAAGCGGTACAAAATTGTACCGCCCTACCGTTTTTCGTTCACATTTTGCTCACAGTGATATTCAGCGCCCAAAATTCTGCGATTTTTTTCAATTGAACATGACTATCAATAAAATACTAATATACCCATACAAAACGGCCAAAAATATAAATATAAATATTTCAGAAAATTATATGATAACAAATCCGTGTAGATTTTCTTTTTATACCAAAAGGACTTTCAAAATAATCACTAAAAGACAGCAACAAGGCTAGAAATGAAAAATAGAAGCGATTTTACACGTTTAGTTTGTGAAAGTGTGAAAGTATGAAAATTCGGTAGATGTGCTGCCGGAGGATTCACCCTGTACTGTCGGAGACATTTTCTTGGAGTCGAATTTAACTGACATTTCAACTACTCTGAGGCATTATTTTACTTAATTAAATAGGCGAAAGAATAGTTGAATAAATTACTTTTGAAACTATAAAGGAAAAAACTCTGATATTGATAAAGTTATAAGCATTTTTAGTGGGTGGTACAAGTTGTACCGCCTTGGCGCTCAAGCGGCTGAAAAAAAATTGGTAACGGAGAGGGTTAACCTATCGCTTCTCAGCCAACCTAACGCTTCTCATCCACTGTAACGCTCCCTGTTTAAGGTAATAAAGTGAACACACCTCATCCAACCAAACGCCTCTCACCCGACCAAACGCTTATCATCCAGTCTAACGCTCATTACTCAACATGGCGCTCTTCATTCATTTCAACGCTTCTTAATTAATCTAACTCACCTCACGGAGCATAAGAGCCATTGGCCATAAGGTGAGGTTAGTTAGGCTCGCTCATCCTATTTTATTGGGAGCAGCGCCCCTAGGGAATTTTGTAGGCTACCCTAGTCATTAGGTAACCTTCGGGTCATCTGTCTTTTTGTGCCCACTTTGCTTCCTTCCCGATTTCAAGCTCATTCTGATCTCACTTTCATCTGTTCTTTCTCAACTTACTGTTCCTATGCGAGTTGGTCCACTTTCGTGCATGGGTGCCACATTTCTGTCGACATGAAAGTAAAAGAAACGTCAACTTTGACTGCACCCGCCCCTGGGAAATCCACACCCACTGGTTCGTGAGGCAAAAATGGGCCGACTGGCCCCAGAGCAGTAAGTGCAGCTGCAACCAACGATAGGTTGCTATGCACTATGAGACAAACGGAAAGCTTAACGACCCGCCCCCTCCCCCTTTAAGGTAGGTACCCCCACGATAGCTATGCGCATACGCAGATGTGCTGGTTCAGCGCACCGAGGGTATCCCAGCATAACTGGGTAGCACGCAAGAACACACATCGACGAACCATTTCGTCAAGCAAACACAGATGACAAAATTAATGGAAGCAAAACCCCAGACTACGGAGCAGTATTGCAAAAGAGGGAGGACATAGTTATTAAAGCAGCGATGTGTCAATTCTACCGAGCCAAACACCCTCCAAGCTCGCCTTATAAGACCAATTTTCTGCACGTAAGGCAACAGAACGAATGTGGGGTTCAAACGTTAACTTTAGATCGAAATTGACAGCCAAGATTACCAAGTCATCAACCACAGGAAATGACACACGATCCAGTATGAATCCAGGAAAAGGAGGTCTCACTGTACGTGACCTGGACACGAGCATGGTCTCAGTCTTGCCCGCATTTAGCCTCATCCCCCACCTAAAACAGCAGGAATCAATCACTTCCAAATCATGCTGAATGGATTCTAAAACCTCCAACCTATCACAAGGCTTATGGCAAACTGCTCAAAAGTAACATCACCAGTGTAACCAACACGTAAATTATTAACAAGATCAAACAGGTCCACTATATAGGTATACGATGAACAACAAAGGGCCCAGAACACAACCCTGTGGGACACCAGAAACTACGTCCAAAAACTGACTCGTCTTCCCATCAACAACTACACATTGAAGTCTATCAGATAAAAACTGACTAAATTACCGCGAAAACTGATCCACCACTACCCATCAATCTCAGCTGATGGAGCAGCCCAAGGTGATTCGCGCGATCAAAAGCTGCGCTGATGTCAAACTGTACCAACCTTGCGTCATGACCCCCATCAAGAGCCAGCTTTAAAATATGAGAAATATGAAGCACAGCATCACAAGTTCCTAAGCCTTTACGAAAACCATACTGTGTTGGGGAAGGACACTCTGCTTCTCAAGAAAACGACCCAACCTCGACGCAATCAACCTTTCATTAACTTTCGACAAAACCGGTGTGATCGAGATGGGTCTATAGTCGGGTGTTCGGGATGAAACAGAACCATTCCGAATAGGCGTCAGATGAGCAACACGCCGGCATTCCGGGAAAAAGCCCAGCCTTAACATCATCCGACGGAACACGGAAGCAAGCGGGCTGCGAGCACACCAGCCACCCTCCGAAGAAAGAGAGGAAACATACCTGATGGATCAGTGCCCAGCACTGCCCCCATTCGTTTACAATCCAAAACCGCAGAATTTCTGCGGAAGTCTCTAAAATTTCACTGGGTACAGGTTGTCTTGCAAAGACTGATTTCACTAACGAGTAATCCTGATCCTTAAGGTTAGTTGCAATAGTGTATTTTGCACGTATTCCATTTTAAAGAGCAAAACATATATTTACCAGTGAAATATTCACGAGTCCTCCCGTTAGTAATTACAACAATCAGAGAAGCACTCCGAAAGCGCTAAGTCCACCAAGCAACGCAGCGTTAAAGAAGAAATTGGTCCTAAATCCCGGATTTCGCTTTTATCATCACCAAAATTTAGTCATTTGAGTCCCTTCACATTCCTAAGAGCTCTTGTACTTTTCTTGAAGATCCGTCAGTAACTTTACAGCTATGTTTAGACAAACATTAAGATATATGAGTAGTGTATCACACAAACGGGCGAACATATCGTCAGAAAAAATTGATCCTTTGCTACTCGTAACATTCCTGATGGATCTTGAAATATTCGTGAAGATCTGTTGTTAAGTTTTTTAGTTATGTTGAAAAGAAAAAAAACGGTAAACGTACAAGCGGTTAACGGATCTTCAGCAAAAGTTCATCTTCTGTACCTCTCAACATGCCAAACAATCCCTGTAAAATTTCATGAAGATCCGTTCTCAACTTTCTAAATTATAGTGGTGACAATACACAACCGCCGACACAAACATAACTCCTGTGGTGCAGGTGATAATTCATAAATGTTAGTCCCAACTTCAGCTCGCACTAGTGAAGATTCATTTGAAAATATCTTTGATTTGAAGCGAATAGGAAATCAGATAGCTATGCCCTGGACTGTTAAGGCGGACACAACAAAACATTCGATCCGTGAGAGACTAGTAATTGTAAAAATAAAAATAAAAACATAAAAAAAACTTCGGACAAACTCACTTCTACGCCTCAGACTTTAAGAACATTGATCAAAATGAGCAGAGCAACGAGTGCTTATATTTTCTAATATCGTTTCAGGTAACAATATGCTCGAGTACTCGGTCGTAGGAGTCACAGGGTATCACTGTACTACACCCCACCAATGTAGCAGCGGTTCCAGTTACGTCAGCTAAGCTTCACCATGTCCATTATTCCCAGGTCGACGTTCACTGCACCCTGCCTGGTATTTTTATTAACTGTAACACCCTAGGCAGGCAGCTGGCTCACAATTTGAGCCTTGACATACAGGACGATGGACGTCAGCTACAGGGACCCCAATTCCCCCCGGACAAATTGGGGTTCTATTTCCCCCCCACCACACTTTCTGCTGGCGCCTACTTGATGTTACCTTCATTTCATGTCATACCAGTCCCAACTTTATCGTGAAGTGTAAGCTTCATTTTAAAACTCCATAAACTGTGCCTGTTTTACTGTTTATTATCATTATTATTATCACTTGTCAGTTTGCCATTGCTTTCAAATTACATTAGTCCACAAATTTCAATCTCTCCTTGCCCCAGGCACTGGAAATACCTAGAGACTATTATTATAGAGGGGCTTTCACGACCCAAATTGGATCGGTTTAGCGATGTTCAGCTCTACACTCTGGCGCCGGGTCACATTCCGCGACCTAAGGCTCAGAGAACTTGCGAATGATGTGCGCTGTTCCGAGTAGAGCGCTCTTCTGGAGGGTTCCTGGTTGGCGATGGTCACACCTCAGCTCTCGTAGTGCAGTCTTGAGATTCTTGGACATTGCCCCCAGAGCTCCTATGACCACTGGAACGACGTCCACCTTTATCTGCCACAGTCTCTGGAGTTCGATGGCAAGGTCCCGGTATTTTTCATTCTTGTCTGTTTTCTTGTCGATGATTCTGGAGTCGAAGGGGATTGAGACGTCGATCAGCTAGGCCGATTTCTCCTGCTTGTCTTTGACGACGATGTCCGGTCGGTTGGCGTGAAGTACTCGATCAGTTTCCATCCGCTTGTCCCAGTTGATTTGTACGGCTTCGTTTTCAACCACGGGCGCGGGTTCGTGCTCGTACCACCTCTCACTGACCGGGAAGTTATGGATCCGCAGAAGGGTCCAGTGGAGGTGTCGAGCCACTTCATCGTGCCTGGGCTTGTACTCCTTTTGCGCCAGCACTCCGCATTTGCTTATCACGTGGTTGATGGTTTCGTCCGACCTCCTGCAAATTCCACATGTAATAGGGACGTTTCTCCTGTCGATCTTGTTTTGGATATACTTGGTTCTGAGGGCTTGCTCTTGAGCTGCCAGGATGGTGCCTTCTGTTTCCCGTTTCAGCTCCCCCCTCAGCAGCCAGAACCATGAGTCAGGGACTATTTTGCACTGAACAGCTTCGAGGTACTGGCCGGACATCTTCATACTCTTCCACTTGTTAGTCCGATCGAGGCGCCGTCGCTCTTTGAATTGGTCAGCCGATTCGGTCTCTTTCAGCAACTTCGCCTCGATTAAGCAGCGGCCCACGGGTTGTCACTCTCTCTGAAGTTGTGGGAGAGAGCTCGTTTTTCCGTTTCGACGCAGTGTTTCTATTATTATTATTTACTAGAGTACACAGCCAAACAGAGAAAAACTTTTGAAGGTGAGACACCTGAAGCTTAGAAAAACTACTGCAAGGGAGACTTTATACAGCGCCAGCTGTCATGAATTACTGCTGTGGCCGACGCCGTATTGAACTACAAGTAAAAATGTATAGTGAAAAACTGGTTGTATATTCAGCTGTACAGCTTGACGACTTCATATGATGTTAGCCAAAGGAAATATTTTGCGAATGAATGGAAAATGTTGACTGTTCATCTTCAAACTGAGCCTCCACCGAAACTGAAACAATGTAGGTCTGTCTGCGTTTTAGGAGTTCCACTGTATTTTGTGCCGTCGAGAATGATAGCAAATATTTGCACCGAGACCCACATCACCGTTCCTACGCGCAATTCTGCAACGGAAATTGTGTTGCACCTGTTTCGTCCTCACTTCCGTAAGTCCAAAATGTGAAAACTGTCTATTTAACTTCGGTGAAGCACTGTCAATTCTTGATTACTCCACAAAAGAGTAATAACAACCAGCCGAGATCTGTGGAAATTCCGCAGAGCAGCAGTGCCATAATATCATTAATGCTTGGACCCGTAACTTGGCTACGAAGTGAACATTTTTTTTCAATTCGGACAACACACATGTGACTTGCCAACACTTGCAGTTTAAAACTGACTCCTCTTCTTCCCTTTCGAGTTCGTATTAATGATATATATTATTTTCCCCATCTAATAATGAAAGTTTACCGAATAGAAGCATGAATGGATCTCGGAGTATCTATACAGGCGATCCTTACTTTATGCTGCACCGCTTTATACTTGAACCCAATTGTAGTGGGATTATTTAGTTCCAGAGCATCGAACTGTATCACCTTGAATTCACGCCTTAGCGTCAGTTTACCCAAGTCACTCCTCTATTTCCTGAGTTTTCTATGGATCAATGATTTACTATGATAGAGAATACTGTTAGTTATATAAAGGAACAATTCATAGCACAGCATATATTTGCGCAATGCTAAACTCATTACTTCCCTATAACATCATTCTGTGACTTTTTATTGATGGCATAATGCATGACGGCATCTCTTAGGCCGCCGCAACACCGACGAGACAAGCGACGTGCAACTCGACAAATTTGTTGCACCACAAAAAGTAACGGAGGGTACAGCAGTCTGCTGCCCCCACCGCCGCAACTGCGATGCCTCGCGACACCCGTGCATTGCTGCAACACGACTCCCGTTAGAATCTAATTGCGTCGCTTGTTGCGTTCTGCGGGTCCCCGGCCGTATGCCGGCTATGCTAGAGAGCCTCAGAGACGGAAGATTGATCTAACGAGTTCTGCAAAAAAAAAATACCCTAAAGCAATGAACCAGGAGACGACAAATATTGACCAACAACGAGATGATAACAAATTTGAATGGCTTGAAACGATAGAAAGAAAGCAGCCGATATTGTTGAAAAGCTCAAAATTCCAGAATGCACAATAAGGCTTATAAAGAATAATGGACGTATAAGGATGTGTGTAAATATTTCTTTAAAGATGGCTGACAAGGACGTTCAGAAACTTAAAAATCCAACAGTACATAAATTTGAACATTGCCTCAATGAACGTTTTCCACTAATTCGAATCATAGAAAACTAGCGGGATCCGTAGAAATTTCCCGGTTGAATAAAGTCTATATATATACCTTCCAAAATAAACGAGACCACGTTGCGCCATTGCAATTTACCAGAGTTTAACCTAATGCAGCTCTTCTAACGTAACACACCCCGTCAAAGATAACGCCCGTCACTTAACCCTGACGAGTACTCTTTCTAACTCAATAATGTCTGTCTACCCTAATATAATAATTTAATTGTATACGCTAACTTGACCCGTGGGTGGCACGTGAGAATTCCATGATTAGTTAACGTTCTCACTTTGTAAAATGTAACAATCCTTAGCTACACTATCATAACTCATTTTAGGTTGACATAACGCGGCTCTTCTAACCTAACCTACCCCGTAAATAACGCCAGAGTGCCCCACGGTCAGAAAATGCCTGCAGTAACATTGTAATTAAGATTTTTATTGTTCCGGTTCCTAGTATGGGTTTTGCTGCAAAATAGGTCTCATCCCTGCAGGCCTAATCTTCCATTAATGAAACGCAAGTTGTGCAGGCATAAGTTTTGCAAGAGCAAAATATCCTCCTTATGAGCTAAGGCGCGAATATCAGTTTGGAATCGGGTAAACGTTGAGCAGCACTAAAAAATATATAGTTCAGTCAAAAGAATTCACCGGAAATGCCTAGCGCTTACTGTAATCTGGATACCAACCGATTGTTGAACCTCAAGAGTCGAAATTTTGCTGAAATGTAAATTCAATATAAAGAACAACAGCTCTGCGCGAAATTTCAGCTACATCTAAGAGATTCAGCTAAAGAAAGCGTTAGTGAAATAGATTACGCACGAAAAGAACGAAAACTCCAATCAAGACTGAGTTTCTCAAACTGCCAAGAAGAAATTCAACTTAAAAATATGCGACATAGCTTATGCCGGACAGGAATAAAAGCTCGATCAAAGCTATTGCCTTAGACGAATCCTGTCTAACGAAACATGGGAATGTTTCTCCTTACCCAGCCGATGACGCTGCTATGGATGCGGCCGAAACTTGTTCAAATTTCACTGAACAGAAGCAATGTTCTTCAGTGGTATAGCTCAGACCCGTATCAAGCTAATTGCCCCTATCTAATACTGAAGGAACCTGTGTAATTTCAACAGAAACAAAGACTCTTCAATTATGATGCCTTCGGAACCGTATCATGCATAGAAAGGTTGAATAATGCCCAAAGTCGGGTAGTGAATCTTCTACTTAAGACCTGCTGAGAGGAAGCAGCTAAAATTTGAACTTCACTCCTTATCCCATTCTCCTGCAGCGTATTCTAACTACATATCTGGCTGGCCCTATTAAAAACGTCTACCGCCATAAGCAAAGCAAACATAATATGTTGTGAAAGAAATGAAAAGCGGTAGATAAGATACAAGTGAAAAGGTCTTCATTGCTTTGCTTCGAAAGTGACATTTTTTTTTTTTCAAAAGCGCTAAAGAAGATAGCTAGGTTGAACTTCGTTCCAGCAAAAATCAGAGCTTCTTACAAGTTGAATTTCCCCCATCTTATATTGAAAAGCGCAACGTGCAGAGACACGGACGGGCGGATGGACGGACGGACGTACGGACGGATGGATCCTCAAGCAGAATTATAATATAGGTGGCCCTCTAAGGCCAGACTAGTACTACTAACCTCATACATAGAGTGGAACCCAACTATATCGAAGGATTCAACTATAGCAAAATCTTCAGCGCAATAAAGTGGGGATCGCCTGTACTTACTTCGAGCGAAGGATGAATACCAGAAAAACAATATAGACCACATAGTGTACACAGACGTCAAAAATTACAGGCATGAAGTTGTGTTGAACCTTCTTATTGTTAGTGTTGGTGGTACGGATTTTACTACAAAAGATACATTGTACCTGCAGGCTTGATGTTCTATTAATTTGATAAAACTTGTAATCGATGCCACCGTGCGTTCGGGGCACCAGAATGTCCTCTCTGTAAGCGAAATCCCGAATTTCAGCGCCAGAAGGACCAGCTAAACTGTCAGTTTCTTGTAGGAATAGCAAAGTTTGGGGCGTCCTTTAGGACAGTGGTTCACTACAAGGGGTCTATAGGCCCCCGTAAACCCCCAGGGGGTCGACCATAGATCCCTAAGGGGTGTACTGAAAAGAAAACACTATTTGTTTTTCCCTGTTTGTATATAAAGGCAGAAAATAAATACTGCAACTAAATACCTATGCATCCTGTATTAAAGTAAAATTTAAATCAATGTGCATGATTTATTAATTTTTCACATTTGTAGCGGAAGACCTGCTGAGTTCCCCGTAAAATAATTCACATTTTCTTTACAAGCAGTGTTTTCTATTAGTATTAGGGGAAATACTAACTAGTCTTGACCTAAACTTAATTTCGCAAGTTTCGTAATTCTAACTTAGTAAAGGTTTCTTTACATATAGGCCTAACATTAAAACCTCTAAAAATATACATTACTTTTTTACATATCTGGTGCAATTTGAACCACTGACTGGCAGCAGTAATGGATAAATGCTTATTAAATAACCTTAAATCAAGAACATTCTCGAGAAAAAATAACCCAATATAGGGAATTTCAGTAGATATATATTACCTCTTAGTTTTTTTTAGTATTTATCATTTTTCTATGTATTTTACAACTCTGATGGTATTTATGTTACGCAGTTAATTACCTCCGCCAAGGAGGTTACGTTTTTGTCGTGTTTGTCTGGCTGCCTGTCTGATTGTTTGTCTGTTTAGCTGTCACCAGATTACTCAAACAGTTATGAATGGATCCTTACGAGATTTATACGGATTGTTAGGCGTGTTAACAGAAACAGATGGTTACCTTCTGGTGAAAATCCGTTGATCTGTTTGTTTGTTTGTTTGTTTGTTTGGCTGCTTTTTTTCTTAGTACCATAACTAAAAAAGTTATGGACGGAGTTTCATGAAACTTACTTGAGTTATTAGGTATTAATAAGAGTGAATGACCAAATATGTGTGATGATCTGTTGGTTCATTGGTTTGTTTCATGCTGTGTTTGATTTTATTCTTGTTAGCACAATAACTCAAATAGTAATGGTTGGATCATTATGAAATTTACAGGAATTGTTATTAATGCTAAAAAACACAAGTGATGAAAATTTGGTGATGATCGGTTTGTAACTGTGTGTCTAACTCTTTGTCATTGGTTAGAAGCTTAACTCAAAATGTTATGAATGGATGATCCTCAAGAAAATTACAGAAACTGGTAATACTATCAAAGGGCACAAGTGATTACCTCCGCCAAGTAGGTTATGTTTTCGTCAGGTTTGTCTCTCTGTCTGTCCGCCTCTTTGTCTCTCTGTCTGTCATCAAGATAACTCAAAAAGTTATGGACCGATTTTGATGAAATTTACGGGGATTGTTAGGTATGTTTAGAGGAACAAATGATTACCTTTTGGTAGGGTTCCGTCCATCCGTTGGTTTGTTTGTTTGCCTTATTTTTCTCAATGCTTTAACTCAAGTTATGGACGGATTTTTATGAAATTTACATGATTTGCTAGGTATATTATGATTAGTAAATGACCAAATTTTTGAACAGTCCGTTTCTTCGTTCGTTTGTCACTCTTTTAACATTGAGATTGTTATCATAATAACTCAAAAAGTAACGAATGGATCTTTATGCAATTTAAAGGAGTTGTTAGTAATGTTAAAAGACATGAATGATCAAATTTTGGAGCAGATTGCTTTGTTAGTTTGGATGTTTGATTCATGTTTGTCATAATGCTGTTAGCAGAATAACTCAAAAAGTTGTGAACGGATCTTAAAAAAATATATTACTGAAGCCGTTAACACTATTGAAGGCACAAATGAATAGATTTTGGTGTTGATACAAAGAAAATCATTGTCACAGAACTAATTTTAATTTTTCGCAACCGTTGCCTTGCTTGGCGGAGGTATGCGCTCTCAGTGTGTTCTAGTTAAATTTAATTTTGGTGTTGATACACAGAAAATCACGGTTTAAGGACCAATTTGAAATTTTCGTCAGTGTTGCTTCGCTTGGCGGCGGTATGCGCTTACAGAGTGTTCTAGTGAATATTGACAAGACAGTGATTTTTCTTCATCATTGTAACACAGGTTTTACCATTACGTAGCATAATTCAACACTAGAACACTAGGGGTGTATGGCGATGCACGGCTCTCTTTGCAGGGATCTACATTGATGAGTTTGGGGAACCACTGCTTAAGGAAGTACCGTGGTCCCTATAGGGTTAAATCTTTGAAAGTCAAGCAGCACAAGAAACTAGAGTTCATCCAAATGCATTTCCTGGAAACCCTCAACAGCGTATCAAAAGCTGCCTGCGCAGTGATCAAATCAGTATTAAAATTTTGAGGCAATTAGGTGAAACATTGACCACGCCAAACATTGACTGGATACTGAAATCGGGCCTCTCGCGATTGGGCTTTGAGGCCGATTTACGTAACTAATAATAAAATGAGTTCTAGAGTAATAATCACGAGACCTCAAGCAAAGATTAAAGGTAATGTGTTGCAGAGCAGGGAATCTTAATTCACAGTTATATATCTACAGTAGGCGATATACAGTATATCAAATCTACAGACACCGAGAATAATGGAAATTTATCATAATTTCTAGGAATATATCAATTTTGTAGAAAAAAATTCTGTAATAGATACTACACGTAATGTACTTTAATATCATATACAACTGACTTTTTTCAAATGACGGATTTGAGGCAGTAACCTCAGAAATTGATGTATGTAGAACTTTTTCGGTCCTACGAATCACCCCAAGGAACCCAAAGGAGACGAAACACCAAAGGAAGTGAAAAAGTTTCAGCTAGTAAAAAACAAGTTCTAACTAGTAAACAAGTTCTACATAGTGAAAACTAGTTCTTTACAGTGAAAACTAGTTCTTTACAGTGAAAAGTAGTTCTAACTTGTGAAAACTAGTTTTAAATAGCTTTTATCAGATATACAACTCGTTTCCACTAGTTAAAACTAGTTTTTACTAGTCAGATTAGGTAATAGTTATTATAAGAAAATGTAAGCCTCCCTAAATAAGTACTAAGCTCTTCTAAGAGAGGAAAAGGAAGGGACATATAGTATGTCGATAGAAAAACGGGAACCCATGCACGAAAGTGTTCCCACACAGGATCAACGCATATGGGAACAGCAAGTCGGGAAAGAAGAGGAAGAACAGACAACAGTAAGGTCAGTAGGAGTATGGAAGTGAAAGGAAGCAAAGTGGGCACGAAAGACAGACGTCCCGAAGGTCTTATTAATGGCTAAGGTAACCTACACAAACCCCCTAGGGGCGCTACTCCCCATAACATAGGATGGGCGAACCTAACTAACCTAACCCTATGGCCTATGGCCCATCCTATGCCCCGGAGGGGTTACTAGTCAGAACTAATTTTCACTAGTCAAAACTAGTCTACACTAGTCAAAACTAGTCTACACTAGTCAAAACTAGTCTACACTAGTCAAAACTAGTCTACACTAGTCAAAACTAGTCTACACTAGTCAAAACTAGTCTACACTAGT
>LQNS02278094.1:57737829-57757688 GCA_001587735.2 Parhyale hawaiensis | reverse complement strand
CTCCAGCAGGTCACTCCGCTGCTGGTCAGATAAGTCGGGATCAATTACTTCGTCTCCTGAGTCGCTCAGGCTCATATTGTGGGCCGGCAGGTGCCGAGGCCCACGTGAGAGCGACCGGTTGGGGTCGTCCGAGTCGATCCCAGATGGGTACATAGTTCGACAGGAGGGTATCACTAAGCTGCTGCTTAGGGTGACCTGGAGTTGCTTCTACACTGGATTGCCGAAGTACCGTAAGTCCCGTGTCTCAAGCGAGTCACTCCGCTGCTGGTCAGACAGGTCGGGATCTGTCACTTCGTCCTCTGATTTGCTCAGGCTCATATTGTGGGCCGGTAAGTGCTGAGGTGAACGTGAGAGCGACCGGTTGGGGTCGTAAGAGTCTATCTCAGACGGGACAGCGCCTTGGTCGGGGGTTTCATCAGATGTAAAGGGAGGCCGCCTTTCATGTTCCACATGTGGGGACCTCGGCGGGGTCACGGGTCTGGTCGGAACCTTGCGATCAGGTTCGTCGGCAAATGGAGAGGCAACTTGAGCTTCTATCCGCGCAGCAATTTGCAGCCGCTCCTTTTCGCTGAGGAGATTCTTGCTGTGGATCTGCCGAATTTGGCCATTCTGAGAAGCCGAAGGGAAATTTCCCGGGATGCCTCACTCTTCCCACAGCAGCTTTAGGCGCCCAAGATAGCAGGGCTCCTTGTGCTTGCTGGCGTCAAAGCAGTCCCACAGAGCAACTCTGTCTTCCTTAGACCACTTGCGGAGCGCGTGTCAATGCGCCGGGATAGTCGCCTCCTTCGCCCCCGGCGGAGAAAGGGGAGCCGGTTCCCTATTATTATTATCATTATTAAATTTCTACTTTGGGCCTCCTTACCCACAGAGTACACTGTGATCCAACGAGAGGAAGAAAGAAGGGACAGGGAATGTCAAGAAATACGTGGAAGCCATGCAAGAGTCAACGCGGGAAAGAAGAGGAAGAACAGAATAAAGCATGAGCAAGTAGGAGCATGAAATCGGAAAGGAATCAAAGTGGGCTCAAAAGACAGACGTCCCGAAAGCCTAGCTAATTGGTAAGGTAACCTACACGGGTACCCTGGCGTCGCCAGTCCCCAAAACATAGTATGGGCGGACCTAAACTAACCTTATGGCCTATGGCCTATTCTATGCCCCCTGAGGGGTCAAAGTGTAGCATGATTACATAATTTACAACCTGGACTATTTTTTTTTTGCTTATCTACTTTGTTAAGAGTGTGATACATAACACGCATATATGTAAAAAATATCTGTATACTTATAAAACTCAGATAATCTTGTTTGTTTGCTTGCTTGTATGTCACCGTACACATGATACCCATTTGCTATTATACGGTACATTGGGAATACATTTAGACGAGCTCCGAAATTTCAGAAAATAATTCTTCAATTTATTTCAATTGATCATTATCATAGCTCTGTGACAACTGTATTCCGGATAGGTACGGCTCGGTTGTACTTTTTCTCAGAAAAAAATATTCGTCTATGTATTTATAAAAAAAATAGAAAATTCATTTAGGCTAGACCAGGTTATTAGTGAACTATTGGGTGACAGGCAGTCTAATAAAAATAGAAACGTATAAATATATAACACGAAATGCATATCAGCGTTCAGTTTACAGTTTTGTTTAAAAACTTTCTCCATCTTCCTAATTTAAAAGACACTTTTCAGTTTCTTTAAAGATATTACGGGAATAAAACTGTCATTCCGTAAATTGCTATATTAAAATTCATATCGACGTTTCGACCAAGTACGCTGGTCATCTTCAGGGGTAAAAACAATATATAGTCATCAGTCAAAATGAGGCAAAAATATAAAAAAAATAAAGATTAAAGTTTCCGCTGGTGGAACATTCATGTGGTGCTCAATATAGGGTGCACTACGAATGCCTTGTGAAAGCGCTGCAAACAACAGACACAACCCTAGCAGTATTTATTCACGATATTCCATTGAGCACAAGATGAACGGTCCACCAGCGGATACTTTAATAAACAATTTTCTATACTATTTAGCAATCCTAATACCATAGACTTGAAAATAGCCGAAGCAATTTGGATCAACCAGAATAATCCGTATATCAACGACAAATATGACCAAGGGTACAACTTCCTGAAACTTTACAAGTCTGGAACCTTCTAGAGGGAAGCCAGCTATACCTACATAGAGGCCGCGCTAAAGGGTTGCCCTCATTCCAGTCGTGATGTTAGTAAGCGTGAGAGGGAATACCGTTAGTGCAATATTTCTATTTGATCCATTGATAGCTGTGTATGTGCTTGTAGCTAGTTCCGTGTACTTTCTCTTCACTCTATGTAGTTGATCTTTGTGATATCATACAATATTTGTGCAATATCATGACAGTCTTTAATTTTTAGATTAGATTAGATAGGTGGCAGTAGACGAACCAATAGGCCCATTCACAAAGAAACACCGGAACTTACGCCCCGGCCCCTATGAGCTATTGCCATTATGTTAGTAGGATATAAAGGACTGGAGAAAAGAGAAAAAAAGGGGGAAGAATCCCAGCCGAAGAGACGATCATGAATGCACGCAAGCACAATCAAGAGCCGCTGATATGCGGAGCTTGGAGATGTCAAATTGTGTAGTTGAAGCGGGAGAGAGAGAAGACGGATTAAGGTGGTCTCGGAAGCTTTGGCAGTAAACGATCATCGTGACAATAGTAGACCTAATTTTTTTTTTACAAATGACTATATATATATATTGTTTTTACTCCTGAAGATGACCAGCGTAGGTATTTGGTCGAAAAATCGACATGAATTTTAATATAGCAATTTACAAAATTACAAAGTATTATTCCCGTACTGTTATAAAGAAACTGACAAGTGTGTGTATTTTTAAATTTTGGAAGATGGAGAAAGTTTTTAACAGAATATATAACATACAAATATCTAAACATCTAAAAAATACGAGTGTATTATATTGTGTTCTTATTCTGCTGAGGTTTCATACGTATATGTCCGTTCGTCTGCACGATATGCTTCCAGTATTAGGTCGGTGAGCAGTGATCGTCCATGCAAGCAGCTCTGATTTTGACTAAAAGGAATTTCAATCATAGCTCTGCTCTTCCCGCTACTTGAAAAAATTTTGCGGTCAATTTTCCGAAGAGGGCGGTAATCACATTTAGGGTTTTTGTTGACATATTCAGGTAAAATAAGGCATTCTAGGACGTTTCTCATGAATAAATTTTTCTCCAGAAGTGCTTAGATTCGAGATATTCGACTTTAAAGTTCCCATTGTTTTTCTATTAGAGAAAAAAAATGCCATTACGACTAGAGTGAGATCGTTCTACACTGTTTTATATATATATTTTTTTCGCAGGACATTAGCAGAACCAGGCCTTGCTTGCCTAACCTTAATGAGTAGGAGCCACGTTTTAGCCGAAAACTATTACCAGGCTTCGTTTTTGATGGCGCGACACGGCCGTACCTAATGGCAAATCTCACAGAAAAACAATGGCAACAATAAAGTCAACTAGTTCGCAAACAAAGCATTTGCGATGAAAACGTTATTCCTGAAAAGCTTTAGAATGCCATATTCTACCTGAATATGCTAACAGAAAACTAACTATTACGATTACGAACTATTACGATTACGAACTATTACTATTACATTACAGCAATACGTTCCAGAATTTTTCAAATGCACAAATGATTGTGAAGCGTTCGAATCTTCGTTGTATTGTATACAACTGTAAACAGTCAAGTCGTTTGTCCCACTGTTGCATGCTTCAAATTTTGGCAGTGAACGATCATTGTACAGCTTCAAAGCGTTCTAGCTTTTTATCCTACTAGGCATTCAAAGTGGAAACCTGTACTCTATTCCCGGCAGAATTAATTCAATAGAGCGAGTATCACCTCGACCTTGCATGACTAGCAAGATCAACAGACCCAGGGAGCAAAAAGTGTAACGAGAGGAGTTAATGGGACTAAAATACAATTTAGCCGTGACCGCATGTCAGCGAATGACGTCACACCGACGAATCGAAGTATTTGAGGGTCAGACGTCAGGCCTTCGTAAGTTAGGATATTATTCCTGACCAAAAACGTAAACCCGTTTATATTCTTAACGCTCGAGAAACCATAACAGTTACTACATAAACTTTCTGTTCTTTACTACAACCATATTACCGCGTTTTGTGTATGGGTGCCACTCAAGTAGCCGGCCAGTCAGGAGGAGGTTGAATGGATTAAGTCGAAAAAATACTGTGATACGTGTACCGCACTGTGAACTGGGTACAAAAAATATACAAGACTTCACTTTGAAGAAGAAGAAGTTAAATCAGGGCGCCATACTTGCCCAAAATTTGCCTCTGGTGCAGTGCAAGTTTCCACCAGCCTCCACTACAATTTTCTATTATTAATGATGCTGTTCAATTACTATATGATCTCTTTATTTATGTTCTTAAACTAGGAAGTTTGCAATTGACGACGATTTATCTCGAGAAATTAAAATATTCATAGGCGGCTCACGTCATTTCATGACGTCACTTTTCGATACTAGTTTCATGTGAATCCTCACGTTACGCTCTATACTTCCTAGGAACAGACCAATGCACTAAATTTCTTTCCCGCAGTGATAACTCTAGATACAGGTTCTTCAAAAGTACCATCGGCTCGCATTGTCACGCCGAGGTGTCTTTAAAACTGTCTTTCAAGTTCTTACCGAGATCTTAGTAGTAGCCTATATGCTGTCGACTCAAAGAGTGGTGATATTTCTGTATCTAAGTAGCTCTAATTTTCTTTCAAGTTATATTTTTCTTTCCCGATCATTGACATATATCTTTCAAATCTCATTGGATTGAGAGCACATCTTCCACAGGTTCTACAGCATCTAATACTCTTGTGTCGTCAGCAAATGACGATAGGAGTGCATAGTTACATCCGTACCGCATGTCATTGATCATGATAATAAAAAGTACAGGCCCAAGCACGGTGCCTGGCGGCACTCCACTCAGCATCGGCTGGCTTGAAGATGCTTCATGGTTGATTACATTTTGAATTCAATTGAGAAAGTTTCTCAATATAAACCTGGTGTAACGCCCAATATTTACTCGAATTTCAAAATGAAACGCGTAATAGAGATGTTGCTTTTATAAAAAGTTTTCATTTTAGAGTCAGGAGCACAGGAATTATATTATCCTTTGGTGCCCATTCACTCCTAAAAATTATAAAAAATTACTTGTAGTTACGTGTGGTTTATACACGAAAGTTATATCGGAACCCGTTGGAAGTTGTTTCTTTAAAACTTGCTTATCCACTTCCTGAGAGACTAGATTTTCGAACGCAGCCACTAAACACAACCTAGACAAATTCACCATGTTTTCAATGGGCTGGTTGCTCGTTAAACCACTTTAAACTGTGCATTATATTAATAGAATGAAAAACTTGGTCTTCTTTACTATGTCAACATGGATTTATGCGCTATAATAGTATAACATTACTGCTAAAATTCAGATTTCAAGTTTCATTTCAGTCTTTTCAGATTCTAAAGCATTCTCCATCAAATGTTGTTTATGGATTGGACCGCACAGTAATATCCGCTTCAGCTGCTCATTTTCTCCGTTATGCAATTTTAAAATTCTCATCTGCCCAATTTACAGCTCCGAACGTCTTAATCATTTGCTATACGTCTTTTATGCCCAATGCAGACAAGATGCAAAAATTGTCGAAAGTGACATTTCGTTCACAAAATTTGCTCCACCAGACTCAGCGAAGAAGTTGCCTGAAGAGCGATTGAGCAGGATGCGTCCCTGCGAATCTTTTTGGTAGCTTTGGGGCAATTCAAAGCAAGTTACCTATTTCAGTTCAGTTTTCCCTATTATCTGTTGACTACAATGGCATGTAGCGCCTTTAATTTTCGTAAAATTCTACGTTAAATGGTGGCGATTGTAAATGCAATGTCAAAAGTATAAAATACATTTGTCTCCAGGTTACAACGATGATAGCCACAGAAAAGTTACATACCAAAATTTTGTTTAGAACTTATGAGATAGCAAAAAAACATTCAGTTGCTGAGTGCTATGGACGACGGCTATAAACGGGCGTGTAAACAAGTAATAAAATTGATTAAACTGATGTTTACGATTTCTTTTCCATGCAACTTCTAAAAACTTTACCCTAAGACATTGCCGCTGCAAAAACGTTTCCCCCGCTACGTGTGCATTGAAATGTCGTGCCAGACTTGCCGATCCGACAATTTTGTCTGATTGAAGTCAGCAAAGATGCCGCTCGTTTGCGCACGGCTTTACGGTACGCGATCAGATTTTTGCAACGTAAATTACAAGTATCATTAAGGTTAAGGACGCCAAGGTGGTTCTTGTTCATTTCTTTATTTGCCTTAAAGGTACGGTATATTCTGTATATTCTGGCGGGCAATCATCTTGAGACGGTTAGTTTCTTAGGTTAGGTAGGTTCTCTATACTTCCCTTTCTGTTCCGCGAGGTGGGCCGCCGAATTGTGGGAAGCGACTCATCCCATGGGACTCCTATGTACTCCCGTGTGTGGGGCCTCGGAAAGGACCCTCCTCACGAGAGTTTACTGTCTTTTGTCCCCTTCCCTGTTTGTTTTTCATCGCTTGGAGCAGCTTTGCGCCTGATGTCCCCACCCCCTCTAGTACAGCCAGCCCTGAGCCAACTTTTGACTTTCCTGCGGGTATGTGTCGAGATGAAATATTCCTACCGAGCTCTGTAGAATGACCAGGAGTTCACTGTAGGGATGACTCATTGAGTGGATACGGTGGTACAACTATGATTGTAATATTAGTAATAGTAATAATAAGGCATATATTATTTACTTCAGATTTGTGCACGTCATCATAGTTCCGGCATCAAGATGGCGATGACTTGGGTCTTTGAAGACATTTTTTCGTACCTGATGGCTTTATTACGTATAGTTTACGACGCGTTACGGTATGGGACCACACATTCTTTCCCACCATTATCATGGCGTCAAACAATTCAGAAAGAGTTAGCCCCAAAGGGTAAAAGTTTACCAGAATACGATTAAGCAAATATGAAGCAGAAAAGATGAACTTCATCAACCGTAGTGAAGGAGACCAGTTTGTGTAGTAAAACCAACAGTGCGTAAGAAGAAAAAGGACGTTTGGTATTTTTCTACAACCCCCACTCAAACACAAGAATCCTGGACCACTATTCTGGTAGATATTGATGCGCTAAACTCGAGCTTACAGGTTACAGCTGTTGAAAACGAGATATTTTTCTGAGATATTGGTTTATTAAGCTCAACATATCACTACTCGTGCGCAGTCGGTTAGCTTCCTTTAACTATAGAACTCCGAGTGCGCATATCTCCGCCAAGCAAGGCAAGTGTAATGGAAAATTCAAGATTGGTTCTGAAACTACGATTCCTTTGTATCAACACCAAAATGTAATCAGTTGGGATTTTAATGGTAATACCAGCTTCTGTAATTTTGTTGAAGATTCGTTCATAGCTATATATATATATATATATATATATATATATATATATTATTCGAGTTATGCTGCTAACAAACAACCTGACACACATTAGTCAAACACACAAACAGACCAATTGATTATCACCAAAACGTATTCATTTATGTATATCAACATAACTAACAATTCCTGTAAGTTTTATAAAGATCTGCTCATAACTTTTTTTGAGTTATTTTGCTAACAAGCACAAAATCAAACACAGAGACAAACAACGAATAGACAGATCGTCACGAAAGTATGTTCATTTACTCTTCGTAACATACCAAACAGCTCATGCAAATTTTGTAAAATTTCGTTGTTAACTTTGATTTATAGCATTAAGAAAAATGAGGCAGACAAACAAGCGGATGGACGGGTCTTCACCAAAAGTTAATCATCGAACTGTTCCTCCTACAATACCTAACAATCCCTGTAAATGCCGTTGAAATCCGTTAATAACTTATGATTTATCTTGGTGACAAACAAACAGACGGATAAACAAACTAGACGCAAAAATAAATTCCTTGGCAGAAGTAATTAAACGCCTAAATGAAGAGATTTTTGAATAAGCCTTGCATAGAAACTAAATCACAGAAACAAACTGTATTAGTTTCCCTTAAGCGCATATTTTCTATTTTATTTTTCTTTTTCCACTTAATTTTCGATATAGAATCCGAATCTGAAGTCCATTTTTGTCGTGCGGACTAGTTTTCGAGTTACGAATTCCCCATAGGGGTGCGGGCATATTTCCATCATTTATGGTCCGATCGTTATGAAACTCGCACAGTATACATAAAATTGAATTTAATTAACATTTTGTTCAACATATTTTTTTTCGATTTTCGCAATATTTTTCGAGTTATACCATTTTGAAGTTATGATAGATTATATAGTTAAACAATGTTGGGGACACATGGGAAACCTGGGCTTTTGGGTAGGGGAGAGGTAATTAAGGATCTGAGCGTGGTTAGGTAACGTAAAAAAAACCTATTCAAAAGGTTTTCTATTACCCTGTGCCATCGCCGGTTATTTTCTCCTATAGAAAAACAATGGGAACTTCAAAATCCTATAGCCTATCTCAAAAGTAGACCTGACCAACCAAACCGGACTCCATTTTTGGTATGTGCATTGAAAAATGAGTGGATTAAAAAAATATTTTTTATTTAAAGTGGTTAGGCTAAGGGAAATCTTTATCAAGTGTTGAGTATAGAACCAGTGGAGAGTTAAAAAGTATACTGAATGTAGTCTCATGTATTTTCATGAGCTGAGTCCGAATTGATAGGTCGGAGCGTTCGGAACTACGTAGTTTTCGAGATAATTTGACTTTGAAGTTCCCAGTTTTTTTTTTTTTTTGGGGGGGGGGGAATAACCGTCGTCATAAGGGCTGGCTAGCGAAAAGCTAATCTAAGCTTTATATGCAATGATGCTTTACTTTTTAATGCTAAGAGCGTAGGACTGGTTCCGGTACTGACAACACAACTTAGCAGGGTTGGCAAAAACCATGTTTTTTTTTTTTTTTTGTTTACACTAGCGGGCAAAATTAGGGAACGATTTTCATTTTTTTTTTAATAAAGGTTAACCATGTAGGGTAGGTTAATGAATCGTTTGATGGGGCCCTAAGGAATGTATTTAAATATTTCTACAAAATATTAGGACAAACATAACTATATTTCATAAATTAGAGCAATCTAACAAACAATAACAAAAATTGAACAGTGCAAAATAAGAGAACGACCGTCTCTAAATACAATTTTACAAACAAATAAAATGGAATAATGGTCAATTTTAGGTTTAGAACAATTAGTATGGAGTACTAAAACCTTTATTTTCAATAACTTTAGCACAGAGACGATTACACGGCTTCGTCAAAATCTTCATCTCTCCAAACGATGTGCCTTTCCGCATATTCAAGTCTTGCTTTCTTATTCTTCTTACTGATAAGTGGTTTAGTGGCAGGACAGAGTGCCTTTAACCCACATGCATTGAGGCGACGAGAAACTGTATAGCGAGACACTTCTATATTGTTATTGACCTTCAGCTTTCTGGAAATTCCCGCTGCAGTTTCGAAAGGATCCTTCAGGGCATAGCGTTTCATAGTCCTATCAACTCGTACGGTGGTTTTTCGAGGGCGGCCTGCAGATACCGCTGATTTCAGCTGTTTCTATTCATCACAGAGCTTCAAAGCACGAGAAACAACGCTCTTGGATCAATTTACGTCTCTTGATATGGCCGAAAGAGTCATTCCTGAGGACCTGAACTTAACAATTTCTTCCCGCAGCTCAGGAGTAACTTCCACGTGAGGTGCCATGTTTCTAGAATGGTGTAATCGTAAGAGTGGCAGTTCTAGAAGTCATGTACACGAAATTGAATGTTGCCAGATGACCAGGGTATATGTGACAATGTTTTAGAGGTGATCGTTCTCTTATTTTGCACTGTTCAATTTTGTTATTGTTTGTTAGATTGCTCTAATGTATTAAATATAGCTATATTTGTCCTGATATTTTGTAGAAATATGTCAAGTACATTCTTTAGGGCCTCATCTAAAGATTCATTAACCTACTCTACATGGTTAACCTTTATTTTCAAAAAATGAAAATCGTTCTCTTATTTAGCCCGCTAGTGTACTTGTTTTTTTAATATTTTGCTGTGTTTTTCTAGTTCTAGGAATTTTATCCAACTCTTAAAGGGTTTTCTACTTTGTAAACATGTAATTAGCTAATCATCATCAATCTTAGTCGCTTCATTTCAACTTCCTGTTGTAGAAGAATGACTAAGACAAGGGGTTAAGCAAAATCAGCAAAGTACCTGTAGCTATTTGCTTTGGCTACATTTAACATCCAAACTGCAGATATGCTATGATTCAAAACTGCAATATAAAATCCTTTGAAAAACTTGAAAACACTTCAAATTACAAATACAACTTAACAGATTTGGCTAGCTACTAGCTAATTAATTCAGTTACAACCTGAAGAAAGTAAAATAGCTGTAAGATCCTTGAAATAGCTTTGAAACACTTCGAAATACAAAAAAAAACTCTATAGAAAGGGCTAGCTACTAACCAATTAAAAGCAGAGCGTTGAACTGAAAAAAGTGAACTAGCTTTAAACCTACATCCTCCTCATGAGCTCACTAGCTATCTAATAGCAACTATAACTACTGCTTCTAATTTTCAGTAGCCTCTAGCTTACCAGAATAAAATTAGGCATGCATCTCTGATATGAAATAACACATAATTCTATAAGTTCCTGGTCCATAACAAACATCAACAATAGTAAACCCTAACTGTCGTAACAGTCAAATGGACACCTAAATAGAAACACATTAACTCATCAATTCAGTTTTGTGACTAAAATTTGATATTTCCTAGAAGTAAAACTGTTTATTTTAGAACTAGCGGGACCCGTGGAATTCCACGGTTGAATAAAGACTCTACTTTCCAAAATGAAGCAATCCACGCTACACAATTACAATTTACCTCAGTTTAACCTAATGCAGCTCTTATAACGTAGCCTACACCGTCTGAGGAAACGTGCGTTGCTCAATCCAACTCAACAATGTCTGTCTATTCAAGCATAATTAAGCCGTATAAGCTAACGTGACCGGTGAGAATTCACCGATTAGTTACTGCTCCCACTTTATAAGATGTAGCAATCTAAGCAATACGCTACTATATACCGCACCTAACCTAACACAGCTCCTCTAACCTAACCTACCACATAAATAACGCCAGTCACTTAATCCTGACGAATTCAGTCTAACGAAAAATGGGAACGTTACTTCCTACCCTTCTGATTACGCTGCTATGGGTGCAGCTGGAACCCCTTAGAAATCCCACAGAACAGAAGCAATGTTCTTCAGTGAAATCTCAGTCCCGTATCATCCGAATTTTCCCCTATCTACAGTAATACTGAATGAACATGTGAAAATTCTACAAACAAAAGAATTGTTCTGTAATTATGATACCCTGGAACCAGTATCACGCATACCAAGGTTGAAAATGTCCCAAGTCTGGCGGTGAAGCGTCTACCCTAGACCTGCGAGCCGCATCGAAGCTGAAATATGAACATGACTATTTCTTCATTTGATCCCTGCTCCGGTCGTATCCAAGAGTACCTCAGGACACTCTAATTTACTTCTATCTGTTAGAGAAGAGCAAGACACACACAGTTTGGGAATGTTTTCACTCACCTTATTTAATTTGAGGTAGCGCTTCTAACTCAATCCACACCGTCCGAACTAACATCCGCCGCTTAACCCTGTCTATCGTTACGCATTCCGTCTCTAACGTGAAGCGTGGGTGACCCGTGAGAATTCGACGATTTGTTAATGCTCTCACTTTATAGAATGTATCATTTGTTCTCTCAGCAGAGAATTCGCACTTGTGTGTTGATAAAAACATAGAAACACGACGGTACTTCTTGCAATGTGCTTTCATTTGCACACATTTTTTTAAAGCCCCATTTCCCACAGTTTACAGATAATTTAGCCCGTCATAAGGTTACACGTTCTAATGTTTTGTTGGCGTATCCGATTTTTCTCACTATTTCGGAACCCGTGAATGCTGCTGAAGAACAACCCATCATTTTCCTGCTTTGTTTAATGCAATACAAAGCAGTATGCAATAAACGAAAATAGATTGGGTCAAGTATTTCATTCGCTGGAGAGTATTCATTTGTTCTGAAGATGTCATTAAATTTCCTCAGGTATCGCACTGTACTGGCTGATGCTTTCCCAGCAGCATATTCTCTTCGAAAAATGAATTTAGAACAGAGATGCCAATACTACTAGATTTCTTTACCCAGGGCGTCTTTACCCAGGGCGTCTTTACCCAGGGCGTCTTTACCCAGGGCGTCTTTATCCAGGGCGAATTTTGGCTACGCCTTAGACCCTATAAGGAATGCCATCCGCTACCAGCAAAGCAAGTAAAATTTTTGTAAAGAGAACGAAATTGTAGATATGATATGAGTGAAATGAAGTCAAGTCTCTAATTTACGCCTATCTATTTGTGAAGAGCGTGACACACACACACACACACGTAGATACAAACGTATTAATATATAGATGTTTATGAATAAAAACCCAAAAACCATGGTTTTCTGGTTGATTTAAACCATGTATTTTATTTGGTTTAAGCCATTTGGTTTAAACCAGCCAACCCTGCAGCTTAGGGAAACATTTTACTAACAAATGGCGAGCAACTCTGTTGCTGAATTCAGCACATGAGTATCTCCAAAACTAAGCATTTTCGACGGCTGTGATCTATAAATTCGTGTTCAGTACAACAATATTAATTAGAACAATGGTCTAAAATGTCCAGTTTCGCGCGTGTAAAACTTTTGTCGGACGTTTAATGTAAAAAGTTCAAACATTATTTATATGTATAGACGGTACCTCGCAACTCTAAAATTGCACAAAATCACATGGTCAACATCTGATGAGGATACTTCTAAGCGGTTCCGATTGTTCCATCCACGAATGAATAACGATGGAATATGGCTGAGTTGGATATCGGAAAAGATGAAAACTGCCGTTGCTTAGTACTTTTCATAGAAATTAACAGTTATAAGAAAACAGCCAAGGAAACAAGATTTTAACGATCAACATGGTACTGGCGCACAGCGTTACAGACAAGTGTTATGCACACACTCCTGAAAATGTAGTTTTTGAATACATGGGGGAGGGGTTAATTGTTACTTAACACCAGCGGTTGCGATTTTAAGAGTCGTAGGTATATAACACAAAAATATATACTGCACTGTTATTGTGGAATTTGTGAGCATGAAGCCGGGCGCAGACGAGCGACATCTTCGCTGATTTCAACCTGACAAAATTGTCGGATCGTCAAGTTTGGCACGACTTACTTGACGTTTACTTGATGTAGATATGGCGTTCCGCCTTATAGGGCTCGGGTGCCCTTGTCAGCACGGCTGCTTGGCTCATCACATCTTGGCCAAGGTGTCCGTAGCAACCAGGAAGAGAGTGATTGTCTCGGCAGGGAACTCAGGCGAGAGTACAGCCTCCAAAGACTAGGCCTTACCGAGCACTACGTAGGCCTCACGTAGCCTCTGACGATGAGCAGCATAGGCCTACGTGGGACAGTCAATAAAACTGTGTTGCGGTGTGAGTCTTATCCGGCAACCCTGGCACAGAGAAGGAGCAGTGTGCCTAAAGAGATGTCGGTGAGAAAGTAGGCCGACTCAAAGTCTCATGCGCGTAACAGCAACTTGGCAAGATCGGCTGATATTCAAAGGCGATGAGTCAACCAAAGTAGGTTTGAACTTGCGCATTATGAGCGGTTGAGACTCCCACTTATGTTTCCACTTGTGCCAGTAGTGTGCGTTGATCATCTTGCATTGATCTTTGTAGCTGATTGGGATCTTATTTGGACATGGTAGAAGAAATGCCTCCTTCGCCAAAGTGTCTGCCGCCTCATTACCCCACACAGTGACTCGGGATCCACTCCTCCTGGAGTGACCCAATGGGCATCCGCCAACCAACTCAGCAATCCATTGAAGGAGATAGTGGGCGTTTTTGTGGTTAGAATTTAGGGCTTGGAGGGCACTCAAGGAATCACTGAAAAAAAAAATCTCCCTGGCGTTCAGCTATGAATTTCAGGGCTATGTATATTGCATATAATTCAACTGTGAAAGTACCGCTGCCCGATGGGAGTCTTGCCTTCAGTCGAAAGTGGTCCAAGTAAACAGCACTTTCAGCCACCGAGTCCGAGTATGATCCATTTGTGAATACAGGTAGCTGTTGTATGCTCGTAGTAGGTGTGGATTAAATCCTTGAGTTCCAATCAAGCAGAAGGGGAAGCTTTCCTTATTTGAGACTTGGAGAGAGAACTGGGCAAGAACTTCCACATGGCTGTACCTTGCAGACATGGAAATTGTTGCCACATCCAAAAACGTAATATTCAGCTCCCGAAACTCTCCCAAGGCTCGGCCAGCACAAGGGATAGGTAGGGGCAAGTTGTTGAAGTGTTCGAATGGAAAATAGTTGATAAGCATATGCCGTACAGGGTGTTTGCAGGCGGACAGGACTCTGGTTGTGTACTTCACCAGTAGCAATTTACGACGAAAACACAGCAGGCTAAGGTTAGCTTCGGCGTCCAACTTCTGAGTTGATGTGCACTTAAGTGCACCAAGCATCAGACGCGCAGCAACAAAGTGAATGCGGTCCAACCTCAGGAAGTTGCTGGAGCTGCATTTTCATATAGAAAGCAACCATAACCCATTATTTTATTAATATTATAGTCATAGTTTTACGACCATATCCACTCGATGAATGATCCGTAAGGTGCAGACTCGGTCTTTCTACATAGCTCAGTAGGAATATTTTATCTCGGCATTCCTGCCAGAAAATCTCGATTGGCTCAGTGCGCTACTAAAAGGTGCAAAGAATATAGAAAGACACTCGGGTAGACGGCCCCATTCGAGGCCTTCCACACGAGAGAGAGTGGAGAAGTCCAACGAACTATGTCGGCTGTCTCGATCGACAGCCCACCTCGAGGAACAGAAAGTAAAAAATAGAGAACCTACCTAACTTTACAAAACTAACCTCGTCAGCAAGAACTGCGGCCAGATGCAACTTCCCCTGCGGAGAAGGCACTCGGGACCCTTGGGTGCGAAATGCCCAAACATATTGTGGCAGGAAAAGGGCCCGCCACAATATGCCCCTGAGGCCCACCATAATCCATCTTTGCAAGTATTCTAGCACGGTAAAATCTTTGTAATGAACTGGTCGTCGAACAAATGCGAGGAATATTGACTTTGCTGCAGAAAATGTAAGGCCCCACCTATTGGACCATTCCGTAATTTGGTCCAGAGTTTCTTGTAAGTTTGCAATGGCAAGATCCATGGTGAAGTCACTAGAGCAAAGGGCGATATCATCGGCATAACTAGAATGTTCGATATTTTTGGGTTTCTGGACAAGTAAATCATTAACATAAATGACGAACAAGGTAGGACTTGAGATAGATCCCTGCAGCCGACCTATTGATACATTTGCGAAGTTGGATAGATGCTGATTTGCTCTGACTTTGAGAGTGCGATGTTGTAGAAATTCTGATATGGAAGACGTAATATTACTTTTCAGGTCTGCGTTCCTTATCTTCAAGAGAAGGCCCTGATGCCACACACTATCAAAGGCACGAGAGACATCCAGAAACACTGCTACACAGCACTTGCCATGCTTCAGAAAGAAAACTCTCCCTGGCGGCACTCTAGGCGATACACTGCATCCATTGTTGAGTGTCCCGCACGGATACCGCTCTGTTCTGGGGTGAAAATCTAGGTACGCTCCAGGAATGTATGCAGTCTCTTAGAAATCATCTATTGTTTTGCACAAGCATTTGGTTAAAGTGAATGGAAGATAATAAAAAACAGATGTTGCCACTTTACCAGTTTTGAGGATTGAAACTACAATGCCTTCTCACACTGGTCTGGAAATCCAGAACAAAAATATAGGGTAATGTCTCAATTACCGAATGCCTTTCTATTACCGAACGCGATAAGATTCCTACCTATATTCGGTAATAGATGGGCATTCGGTAATTGAGACATTACCCTAGTTGCAGAATTCCAACAGGGATTGCAAGTGGGAGGCTGTAATATGCTTCAGGAATGCAAATGATATTTTATCAGCACCAGGTGATTTCGAAGAGGAAGTAGACAGTGCCAGTTGCAATTCCGACATGGTGGAAGGGCGGTTATACCATGGATATCTGGATCTGGTGAAGGTTATAGGCTGTACTGCTAGTTGTTGCTCATTCATCTGAAAATTTGGATGAACCGAGACATCCGCCTGTTGAGAGAAATTTAGTGCAAAAATCTGGGCCAGTTCTCCCGATTCAACAACAAAATTTCTATTGTGCTGCAGACAAATTGAGCTCCTACACTAGTTTCTGGAGAGGGCTCAGATAAAATTCCAAATTTAAGTGGAGGGGAGAGCTTGAGATGTTGGAGAAAAGTGGCCCATGATACCAGTTTTGCTTAATTTACAGCCTTCCGGAAGTATGCTTCTACTTTCTTAAATCTAATCTTATGAGGAATGTATCCTAGATGATTTTTATACCTGGAGTAAGCTCTATTTCTTCTCCTTCGGGCCCTGGCGCAGTCAGCATTCCACCAGCATTGTGTTTTGCGAGATGGCTGTGCCCCAAACACACCAATATGTTTTGATGCTGACTGTAGAAATGCCTTCGCATGGTACTCGCATTACTGTGTTGATGATGTGAGAGGCACACTGAGATGCAGGTTCTGATTAATGGCGACCCAGTTTGCAGATTTAAGTATTCAATGAGTGGGTCTGGTCACATTATGATTAAGGGATGAGCACATTTAATAGGGAAGTGGTCACTAGTGGGAAGCTCTGGTAATGGCTGCCAAAGGAGAAGCAATGGTTAGATCTATATGACCATATCTGCCACTACACGTTAGAAAAGTAGGCTCAGTAGTGTTCAGCAGTGGGAGGCCTGCATCCTCTATCCACTGACTGATTAGAGTGCCTCTGCTATCATTGGATTCGGAACCCCATTGGGTGTGACGTACATTTGCGTCACAGCATATGGGGAATGGCTCTGGAAGGTCTGCGGCTAGCACAGGTAATTCCATTTCAATTACATCATTTGGTAAATTTGGTGACAGGTCACAGGTAACACCCAATGAGCTGAATTGAAGCTTACATTTGAGCAGCACATACTTCCAGTGGTGTAGAAAGATTTACATGACGGTGTGGTTTGGACGGCTTGGCATGTATGGCTACTCCACCACCAGTCCCATGTGGCCTATCCTGACGTGATGCTGGGCTCCCAGATCAGGTAACAATACATTACAGCTAGTTTTGAGAAACATTTTTTCTAGGCATAAAACATCCGGTCCGTGATCTTGTATCAACAGTTGCAAAAATGGAAGTCTAGAAAAGTATCGTGTATTCCACGAGGCACAAGTACTCATAGTGACCCACTAGCTGATGATGACTGGTTCAGCTTTTCCAATGTTTCCGCCACGATTGCATCTACCCCTAACATACGTCCTATCTCAATAAAACACTCAATGTTGTCTGTCAGCTGGAAAGAGAGAATAAGTTTCATTAGAAGAGGTAACATTTTCAGCAGTAAACTGGGTATAGCTTCTATCCAGTTGATTTCCGTCATTTGTGGCAAAGATCTTTCGGTAGCAGCAAAAATACTTGGAGGATGATGGTGCTGACTCTCAGGCTGTCCAATATTGGAAAGCTCATTTGCACAGTTATTGGCTGATTGGATAGGTGAGATGGGAGGTAAAGATAGAGATATTGGCTCACACTCGCATTATTGATGCGCAGGTGTTTTCTGATCAGCAGTGATCCAGTTTGAATATTGATAGGCTAGCTGGTAGGTGCTTGGTTAATATTCCTGGTATTCCATTGACCATTTTCCAGAGGAACATATTGGGCCCTATCTTTACCAAGTGCAGGAAATTGGCTATATGAGTTTATGTTAATGCGCTGCTGGGATGATCCTGAGCCGGTAGCTGCTTCTGGAAGGGTTGCAGCTAGTGAAAAAGCTTCAGCTGTTCTGGCGCCCTCCACCACAGTCTGGCGAACTCTGGCTCTGGCCGTTGCAAAGGCTATGCTCTCCTCTGTGGAGAGCGGGTATGCTTCCATTTCAGGTTTATAATGACGCCAGATCTTCGAAAGCGCAAAATGTTGTCCTTTGCAGTTAGGGCAAGTGGAAGGTGTTTCTGTAGCTGGGCAGTTTGCATATGTATGTCCTTTCTGAGCACAGAGACCACAAGTGGGCTGGGTGCTGGTGCATCTAGCGCGGGAGTGGCCATATCTACAGCATAATCCGCAGTGCAAGGGGATGGGATAATATTTGTCTACAGTATATTTAGCTTAATTTACACGAATATCTTTGGGAGGAGTTTCACTCAAGAAAGTCAGCACATAAAGCAGAATGTGGGCCTTGGCA
Organism: Parhyale hawaiensis; assembly: GCA_001587735.2. NCBI lineage: Eukaryota > Metazoa > Arthropoda > Malacostraca > Amphipoda > Hyalidae > Parhyale > Parhyale hawaiensis. The sequence goes on along the minus strand of LQNS02278094.1, from coordinate 57,739,241 downwards.
GGATCAGCTAGCAATTTTCTCACAGCCGCAACCTCCAAAGGTTTCAATTATTCTAATATATCAACTACTGTGTCATCCTGCAACTCCGGGGCCCAAATTTTTCCATAAGACAAGTGGTTAGACCATGCAACCGAAACTGAAATGCTTACGTTTTCACTGTTGATGGCAAGTGCTTTTGTTTACAGAAGTTTTGTAACTTATTGAAAGCTTTGGGTGGTTACAGCTAGATTACCGGAACCCATACCGTACCTACACTTTCTCCACAGGGCCACATATGCTGTCCAGGGCAGACCCCAGCTTGGAGGGGTTGTTGGCCGTTAGGTTATGCTTCGCATCAGTGCTAGACAGTATGACCTGTCTTGCCGTTTTCGGAATGCTTTGCAGTTGCAGCATTTCTTCAAGTCCATACTAGAAGAGAGAACACGGGCAGGCTTGTTGATACTGGTGTGCTCACCGCTTTCTGTTCGCTCACCTTCAGATTCAATATCTGAGATATCGGATGATACCACTCCACTACACAGAGTGAATCAAATAGTGTATTTTTTTTACAAAAATACCCACTGGAATTCAGTATTTTTGTTGGCATATTTAGGTAGAACAAGGCATTCCAAGACTTTTGCAAGACTAACTTTTCCGTCGCAGATGCTTACTTTTCGAGATATTTGACTCCAAAGTTCCCATTCTTTTTGTATGAGAGAAAATAAGATTTACCATTACGGTAAGCGCAATATTGCTGCACAGTGTATTTTTTATATTTCTCGTAGGATATTAGAAGAACCAGACCTTGCTTGCCTAACCTAAATGAGAAGGAACCACGCTGTAGCTAAAAAAAAAACATTACGGGGCTTCATTCTAAATGGCGGTGTCATGGCGCGCCCCAACCGCAATGGCGTATCTTACATTCTCTCACAAGAAACAATGGCAACTATAACTCAAATGCTTTTGAAAGTAAGCATTTTTTATTAAAAGTTATTCATGAAAAGCCTTAGAATGCCGTATTCTACCTAAATACGTCAACAATAAACTATTACTTATAAAACGGTATTTTTCAGGCCTAGTTTAGAGGCTTTAAAAAAAAGTATTTTTATTAAATAGGCCCTATACGTTTTTTGGGGTGTGGATTAAGAATCTGAAGTCCGTTTGTGGCGGTCGGACCTAGTTTTTGAGATATTTGACTTTGAAGTTCCCATTGTTTTCCTNAAAAATACCCAGCGATGGCAGAGTGTAATGGAACAGGTTAGGTTAGGGAGGCAAGGCCTTTTTTTTAATATTTCGGGTACCGTAACGTTGAGTCGATGGTTAGGTTGGGTTAGGTTAGGTGGTAAAATTTTACTTTCACTTACACATGTTTTTTTGGGTTTTTGTTGCTTTCAGTATGTTAATTGGGTCAATTTAAGACAATTTACATGAAT
>LQNS02278094.1:57726232-57737380 GCA_001587735.2 Parhyale hawaiensis | reverse complement strand
ATTCCATTACACTCTGCCATCACCAGGTATTTTTCCCTATAGGAAAACAATGGGAACTTCAAAGTCAAATATCTCAAAAACTAGGTCCGACCGCCACAAACGGACTTCAGATTCTTAATCTACACCCCAAAAAACATGTATTTAAAAGAAAATACCTTTTTTATGTCTCTAAACTAGAAAAATTCCTATAAAACCACCACCAATCAACAAACGGCACCACTACCGGCAGGGAACACTGCATAATGCGCGTTCCAGGAATGTGGGCCTGGTCGTGTTGAAGCAACGTATATAGGCCTGACAGAAGTTCAAAATTCCTGACAAAAACGTTATTCGTGAAAAACATCTTAAAATGAGTTCTTCTACGTTCAAATTTGAATAAAATAAGTATGCGATTACACAAGTACCGCATAGTTAAGACTTAGTATTACGTGTTCGAACACGCGTACGAGCATCGCTCCTCTGTTGATCAACAAAGGCAGGAGTCAACATGGTTGTAATGGCGAAAGTGACAAAGAAACAAAGGGAATTTAAAATCAAATAACTCGAAAACTAAGCAATTGCGACGAAAACGTTACTCATGAAAAACGTCTTAGAATGCCTTGTTCTACCTAAATATGTCGATAAAAATAGTGAGTTTCATTGGGGTGTATTAGTAGAAAAATACCTCAAATAGTTCTCCGGAGTTCCTCGCAGTTGCCACTTCTACAGTCGCGCCTCCTTGTGACGAAGTCTTGGTAGGTCGCGTATTCAAATGTTGATCCTAGGCTTTGCGTTTGGTAGCTGTATTATTGCTAGATGTCGCCACTTTTGAGGCCGTATCTTTCTTCTTTCGGCCTTTGGGGCTACCACCAGAGTCTCGATCGTCACCAGGGCTGGATTCCATGGCTACTCTCCACCTTTGATACAAAGGTGAAGAGAAACGAAAATTTGAGATTTCAACAGTTCACTCTGAAGTACGATAACACAACTTTACACCACGAACGATCAGCGCGCACTACCTCACAGGATAAGATACCGGCAAAGACTAGTGGCACGCCATTCCAATGCACACATAGCGGGGGAAACATTTCTGCAGCGACAATGTCCTAGGGTAAAATTTTTAGAAGTTGCATGGAAGAGAAAGTGTAAGCAGTAGTTAAATAAATTTCATTGCTGATTTACGCGCCGGCTTTTAGTGAACATGCACAGTACTCAGCAACTGAATGTTTTTTTGCTATTTCTTAGGTTGTAAACATAATTTTAAAATGTAAGTTCTCTGCGGCTATTATCGTTGTAGCCTGGAGACAAGTGCCTTTTATACTTTTAACATTATACTTATAATCGCCACCATTCAACGTAAAATTTTAAGAGAAACGGAGGAGTTACATGCCACTTTAGTCAGCAGATAATATGGAAAACTGGACTGTAAGTTGCTTCGAATTGCCCCAAATCTATGAAAAAAAATTCGCCGAGACGCATCCTGCTGAACTCGCTCTTCAGGCAACTTCTTCGCCGAGACTGGTGGAGCATTTCTGGGCGAAATGCTACTTTCGACAACTTTTTGCTTCTCGTCTGCATTGGGCATAAGAGGTCCCACAAGGGTAAAATTATGCCAAACTTTCATTCTTCGACATAAGCAGCTACAATAAATGCGCTTAGCGCACCCGTTGACATGGCCTGGGGGAGTGCAGCTAAGCCCAGTAGATTTGACTTGTCCGGTGCGTCAGACACGTGCGTTGGCTTTCCTTCCTTCGACAAAGTTTCAGGCGTTAACCAGAAGCGATTACTCTTGAGACTTCCGAAAACTCAGTAATGCTCCGCAAACTGTAGTTTTCGGCCGTTTCAAGTGTTGCATCAAGCACGTGCAACACGATTCAAGGAGGGAAAACAGACTTTTATCTGAAATTCCGGATAAGTTATGCCATAGATCACACCATACATTGAGTGGACACTGCCCCCTAAGGTAGATTTCGATGCCGCAATTGGGCCTGACTGCACGGTGCTGCCGACGCATTTTCGTGTGTTCTCCCATTACTTTTACATACTTTGTTCAGGCTATTTTACTTAATTCTTTTGCATTCAGTAATGAGTGGTAAACCTATACATACTTGTAAAACTTTCATACTCAACAAATTCACAAAAATAATAAGGCTTGAAGTGTAATTATATAAAGCAACTGTATATGACATCCTTTGATATTTGCAGCAGAATAAAATTATTTTGCAATAGTAAGATTAAGTCTCATGTTGTAAAACAGAAGCTTTTTCAAATTCGTGGTAAGCTCAATCTGTAATGAAATGCCAAGCAGGTAACCAGCTAGTAGAAATGTTAATGAAATTTATTTGCTATACGGGCTAAACAGAAACTCAGAACAGACAGCAGAGCTGAAATGTGAGTTGGAGCAGCTTGCATTCATGAAATGATGAAGCCTTGGCAGCAGTGAAGTGATGAAGGTGATGAAGCACTGGCTGCCATAAAGTGATATAGCATTGGCAGCTGTGACGTGATAAGCCTAGTTCATTGGCAACCATGAAGCGATGTAGCTTTGACAGCTATTAAGTGATAGTCTATATCATTGGCAGTCCTGAAGTGGTGTAATGTAGGCCACAGTGAAGTAATTTAACTCTGGCAACCATGAGGTGTTTTGGCTTAGGCAACGATGAAGTGATTTAACTTACGCAACCATGAAGTGATAAAACCTAGTGATCCATTAATTGATATAATGTTGGCAATCATGAAGTGATTTAACTCAGGCCACGAGAAAGTGATGCAACATAGGAAACATTAAGTGTTATAACATAGAGAACCACGAAGTGGTGTAATAAACATAGACAGTTATGTAAAATGATATTGACTATCACGATCTGCAGTTATAAATTGTTCCAGCAATAAAGGGCTATATCAACCGTTATTCATTGTGTTTTAATATCATTTACCGGCTGTCTTAGTATCTTCATCTCATAGTTTAATACGTATTTTTAGTTTATTGCTACAAATGTAGTATTCTGTGGTTTTAATTTATTTTTTCAACATTACTGGGTTTCGTTAACCTCCCTTCTGTAGCGGCTATTGGTATGATTTCTACCAAAAGCTCTCCATGCATAAATTTCTGAGCTTATTGCTTCAAATCCGTCATTGGAGAAACACTCAATTGTATGTAATATTAAAGTATATACATTACGTGTAGTATCAATGAGCAATTTTTTCTATACAATTTTAATATTTTTAAAAACCATGATGGATTTTATATTATTCTTGGTGTGCGAAGAAATGATATAAATCTCATACTGAAGAAAGCTGATAGTGAATTTAGATTCCCTGCTCTGCAACGCGTTCCTTATGGTACGACGAAGAAATCGATCTTTGTTTGAGGTCTCTGTGATTATTAGAACTCATTTTATTAACACTTACGTAAATCGACCTCAGGCCCAATTGCAAGAGGCCCGATTTCAGTGTCCAGTCAATGTATGGTGTGGTCTATGGTTAAGCCTATTAGGCCTAGCTTAACTCGCCCGTGCGTGCCAATCCACGGTGCCTAATTGTTCTTTTTTTTCACCAGCGGTGTAAGCTCGATGCGGAACTTTGATTTGATGAGGCGGTTCATCGACGAAGGGCCGAGCAATTATGGTTATTGACTTATGTTCATATTACATAAAGTACGACAGCTGCTGATGCCTGTTCTTGCGACAGATCTCTCCCCTAAATTCCACCCACTTTCGCGTTTGCGTCCGCCCTGTATCACTTCTCTTTTGCATCAACGTGAGCGGAGTTTACTCTGGTGCAGGCTATAGGGCGAAAATGAGTGAAATCTAAGCGCGAAAGAGGGGGCAGGGGGGGGGGGAGAGAAACGTATCGCGAGCTCGGGCATCAGCATCTGTCGTACTATATGTAAAGTGGGCATTAGTTACTTGGTTGAGATGTGGAGCCTCACCAATGCGGGCCCTAGCGTCCCAACTCCACCAGAGTAGATTCAGGTTATGCTGCTTCTAAAGTAGTCCAGATGCAATAAAGAAGGACTGCAATTTGATTTCCAAAAGATCGAGATTAACAGAAACATTCGTCGAAATAAAGGGAAGAGAGTGAACTGTGCAAAGTCAAAGGTACGGTTCACTTGTTTGCATCCGGCGCGTCACCGACGAAGGTATAGGCCCCCTGGCAAAAACGGAGCTCTCACCTATGAAAAAAATGTACAGTAAGAAGACCTCCGGCCGAAGTGTGGACGACTTCTCTCCACTTCTGGAGGGCAGATTTGAAAGGGAAAACTTTCGCGCTCTTGTCGGTAATATGATGCGCTGATCTAATAAACAAGAGGATATTGCCCGACTCATTGCGACTTTATTTCAATTCCTTCGATTGCTCCTATTGACCGGCGTGTGTAGTTAGAACGTTATAAAATGGGGATGCATGCAACAATAATTGTTAAATCCGTGCTAAACTCGATTCTTCATAATATTAATTACAGCATGTTCCATTAAGCCTACTTTTTACTAGTAGACTTGTTATAACTTGTTGAGTGAGAATCGTATTACTGAGACTTCATAGTTCAAATTCCCTTTCAACGCCAGGTGGAGACAAACAGCGTGGCACTGCTTGTGTAGTTCTTCCTGTATTTCTCATGCGAATAAAGAAAAATAAATGTTCGAATGCTGATATAAAATGCATGTAAATATTGAAGTTCTACTGACTAGCTTCAACGTAATCTAATATGTAAACAGATTCTGGAGCCAAGTGCAGCTGCTGTCGGGACGTTTCAACCAATTGCTGGAAAAGGGGGATTTTAAAATTATTGCCGACTTCTACGAGCTTATTCCTCAGAGTCGCGAGGGACGAGATAGGGTTTGTTGCAAGCGTTCGAATGGCCGAACACTTTAAGATTTTGATGCTTGACCTGTGCATGCAAAACTTCGTACCGAGTACGCGAGCTGGCTTCAACCTACTGAGTTGAGTTTCCGCTGTAATGGGGTACCCTTGTGACGTCCATAACCCGATATTGCTCAGTGAAATGGAGCTGTCAGCGGGCTCGAAATTAATAAGTTGCTTTTAACAGTAGCATCCGGATTCATATAGTGGCATAGCCCCACCTGTCTGAAATTCCGGTCAAGTCCAGCCTCGAATTCTTCATTTCTCAATCCTTTTCTATTCCAGAACACCGAAAATGTGAGTGAATACACTTATCAACGATTATTGATATATACTGTAACATTTTAAAATCCTGTATACAATTTATACAGTCAAGACCTAAACACAATCGCCGTGATGCTACCACCCTTGCAAAGATTTCAAAAATTTCCACCTTGAAGTGCTTAGTAGGTTATACGACAGTGATAAAGGTGATTATCATATTTCAAGTACCGTAACGGCGGGTGCACACTAACGCAAAAGTTACTCAGTCACTCAACTTTTCACTTTGGCAGTCACGTTGCCGTGACTTCAGCTTACGGAGTTTGGACGTCGCGCTAAAACTATACGTCACTGCAGCAGTAAACAATAGTTCAGAACTAGGAGGTATACTCAAAGTTTGACCATTACCGCTTGCTATAGCGTTCAAACTGCAAGAAACGACTCGTATTTTAGGTATCCACCTTAGTGGGAGAGCACCATGCAAGCCGAAGCCTTGTTCGCGGAAGCATAATCGGATGTGGAAGTGTGTGGAGGAGCAAGTTTTGCGTTAGTGCGTACCCGCCCTCACAGAAGTTTAATCTCTTAGCACCAAAAACGAACCTTTATATCTCACAGGGACTGAACTCTTGATACCTTCTAATAATTTTTGAAAAGTATTCATAAATGGGTTGAGACGCTTAGTGTAGCGGAAGAATCACACAACTTGATATCGCAGTGGGTCATACGTCAGGCAGCTCAGTATAAACTAAGCATCGTGAGAGAAATTATTCGACCATAAATCGCAGCAAGTCACCTGCCTATATATTTTTGCCTCGTCAAGGAATGCTATTTCTGCAATAAACCAAATTTTGATTCGGCCTATTCCGGCCCAGCCCATAACGTAGGAAGTGCGGGAGGAAGCAGTGGGGCTTCGCAGCGAGCCACCGATTAATTAGACCAGCGGCCTAATTTCCAAGGGAGAGAATTTTACACTTCACTGCTGAAATTCACGTTTAATGCCTGAATAATTTCTCAGAAACATGGACGGTAATCAAAACTTTTCTTTTACTTTACTGGGAATTTGCGCGGCATGATAATCATGAAATGCTGCAGCTCACCCAACAGCTGTTATTTATGAGGTTAATTATCTTCACGTTCAGTATTTCAGGGGTGAAAAGGCGATCGTACAATTTCGTAACTTTGAAGATATATGTACGCGGTCACCTCAGCATCGCAAGAGCCTAATTTAACATTCTCATGTCCACTGTGTCCATATACGTGCGTTACAAAGTTGATGTTATTGGTAATACGAGTGATATTTAAAACTGAGTATCGGAGGGTTAACCTGTTAATTACAACTATCCATGGTACGGTGCGGCAACTGAAACCTTTGCCCGGACTAATTTAGTACTTGAAATTGACTGCGACTTTAAACTGACCTTTTATTATGCTTCTGTTGATGAAGTAGCCTGCATGTCAGTGAATGCAGGGCATCCAAACGGAATCAGCGAGACCGTCCACACCGAGGGAAACACACTTTGTGTACTTCAATTTTCTATTAAGTTTCAACTGATCATCACCAAATAAAATTTTAGTTTCTGGTGGGAATGACGTCTTTAAAGCGGCTGAAGATGTTAACCCTGTGCGCAAGAGGGTTCGCATCTTGTTATTTTCTTTGGGTGAGTTCAGGCTGAGGTAATATCAGGTGCATAGTGCTCAGCGACCGAATATTTTGAACGCTCTTGAGCTTCTAAACAAAACTTTCACATGTAGCTACGTTTTGTGCACGCTATCATCGTTGCAACCTGAAGAAAAATTCTTTTTATACTTTTGACTTAGCAGTTGCAATTGCCACCATTTACAGCAAAGTATTAAAAAAATGGTGGCGTTGCGTACGTACGTAAATAGATAACAGGGAAAATTGAACAAGTCGCTTATAATTGCTCTAAGGCTACGAAAAAGGTTGGCCTAGATCCATCCTGCGGAATGCGCCTTTCTAGCAACTTTTTCGCCGAGTCTGATAGAGCATTTGTTGGTGAAATGGCAGTCACGGCAATTTTTGCTTCTCGTCTGCATTGGGCTTGAGACGTACTGTTAATCCACAGCAGTGTTCTGCAGGAATCATGATGGACGGCAAATTTCTATTCAAGCACATCGACGCACATAGTCGTGAGTCAGCACAAAGACTTTCTTTTGGAAGAGCGAGTTCAGAGTGACATGAAATTGATTAGCAAATTGTTACAGAAAGTCGAGTTTCAGTGGCAATATCGCATTACTCAAGTGTCACTGCTTTGTGACCTCACCGACACCGTTCCAACACAAATATAAACGAGCTGTGCATATCAGTGACGCAGAGATGCGTCTTTAAAGTTCTCCGGCCAACGTCTACACAGAGAGAAATATCTTGTTATTGTTAGTAAGTACTCCAGTCGCACTCATTTGGCTGGGAGGACGAAATAATACAATTTTTCATCCTAAAAAATAATACACATAGTTACAGTAGGTCTCATAAACATCAACGTCAAATAGTTTCTAACTGATTTGGTACATTAGCGAAAGAGCTCTCCGTGTGCACCATGGAATTTCAGAAAGGTGTGTTGGTTTCGACTCGTTGCTTCGAGTTTCAGACGATGACCTCTAATTGATCATCTTTAAGACCTCCAAGATTCAATGTTAATCCGTAACATAGAGCTTTCAGTCGTTTCAACGCAATCGCGTTACTGCTAACGAAGCCACTGTTCCTGTCTGCAGTTCCGGGTAAGTAAAGTCGAGTGGGCTTAGCTTAGGTTGACTTTGACGGCCCAGTCAAACGCCCTATATTGAATGTGTCATCGATTGGCACAACAAAGTCCAGTACAGTTTCAAGTACAGTAGTTATTGTCCGGCACCCTGTTCAAGAAAACGTTGCATCTACTGATGCAATACAGACCGATTGACTGATTGAGAATAATTAATTAAAGTCTGCTCGACTTTACAAATTCACTTTAAAGCCTAGTGTAGCTAACATTTTTCTCAAAGGATCACACGCAACGTAATTAACTATCAGCAAATATTTATGGCGCAGTGCTGCTCAGTGTCGGCACTGACCGGAAAATTCGACAGGCGCTGATCCGCAGCAGAAGTTTTAATCACCTCTAAGAGCGGCGCTGCGGAGGTGGACGGCACGGATAAAGTTCAAGAGAAATACTCCAGTTCCCTGTTCCGTTTCTAATTAAATAACCATTTATATAATACTTTGCTCTGGAACAGCCACTTTCTCTTGCCTAATCCCCTTCACATAAACACCATTTTTCTAGCTCCATTTTTCTTTTTCTCATTTATAGGAAATTATGTCTTAATCGCAAGCACTTCCATAATTTCCCTCGCGTGGACACACAGTGCGCGGGTAGTTACTTGCTGTTACATATTATCAGGCTATTGAGGATGAGTTGCATCCGTTGATGCCACGTGACGTAGAACTATCACCCGCGGTGGAAGCAAATTTAATTGTCGTCATATTTAATGGCCAGCTGTCCCTTGTTTCTCCCTCTGTAAGGTCGCCGTTGTTGTGGAAACGGAGGCTTAAACCATTCAATATAATAATATTTTAAGAAAAAATCGAGCACCGCGTGGCGTAAGACGATCTGCCGCGGTGGAGGCAAATTCAACGCCGTCGTTTTTGATGGCCAGCTAGGCCTAGTTTTTTGGCAGGGTCGCATCTAGGTCAACCCACCAAACTCCCTGCAAAAAAAATAGAGATTGCTCAACTTCTACCGTTTTTTGGGTGGACAGACATATATATATATATATATATATTTACAAATACAGACAGTGTGTAAATTTTCAACGAGTACAAACTTTCACAGGTGATAGAAACCCTCAAAATAAACACTTTCTCACGATTGCCAAAAATTTCAAAACTTGCTAATTTTCGAAACACTGAGCTTTAAAATTTTAAGTTTGGTATGCTTGAATTCTAAGATTAAAATGCAATATTGAGTTACAATTTTGCAACAACGGGTGTTTACGAACTTCACTATTTCGTATCGTTCTGGTAACATCGCGGCACCTGTTCGCCAGTACCTCAACGAAACGTTCGCAAACGGATGGATAGAGTACAAAGGGCCTGTGGCATGGCCTGCAAGATCTCCAGACTTAACCCCTTTGGATTTCTTTCCGTGGCGCCACATGAAAACATTGATTTACGATACACATGTGGAGTCTGAACTGGATCTTATTGCAAACGGAGAGGCTGCAGCAGGAGACATTGCTCAAGATCGAAGAATATTGTTTCATGTGCAGTAGTCTTTTCAGACGAGGTTTCAGGTCTGCATTGAAGCAGGAGGGAGACACTTTGAACAATTATTGTATATTTTGATAGAAAACACACCTGTTTACACAATATATGTTTCATTTTCCATTCTTATCTGTTGACAACGTAAATTACTTAATGAAATACTTGAGCGACGTTCTAAAATTTTAAAGGTCAATATCTCGAAAAATAAAAAGCTTTGAAATTTATGGTAATCATGAAAAGGTTCTTGTTTTGAGTGTTCGTATCACCTGTGAAAGTTTGTACCCGTTGAAAATTTACATCCTGCATGTGTACTTAAATCTTCTACGAAAACATAATCACCTCTCTCACTTCGTTCGCGGGTGATAACAAATCTTACCACAAGAAAACACTGTTGCACGAAAAATTCACGTTTGGGTTTCACCTGACGTTTTCACCGAGGATGGTTTGGAAAGGGCTTTAGAGGCTCCAACGTACGTCGGCTTAGACCCGAAGCCTCACATGCATCCACACGAACTGGAAGCGAAGATGGGCAATTCACTGGTTGTCTTGAAATAAATTTAAGCTAGGTAGCAAAGATACGGTGCCACGAACGACCTGCGAGCTGCTCATCCGCACATCACGTTGTTCCTATGAAAGTAGAGTGAGGCCCCGGCAGTGTGCTAAGACCACACTCTACTTTGCCCGCAGCTTGGTTTACCTTGCCCCTACAATAGAGCAATGGAAGCCATATGTATAAATGAGCGTTGTTTTGTAAAAGTCATTTATGAATAAGTTTGCTAGGTGATATTGAACAACATTAACAAACTAAAGAAAACATTTCCCAAGAATTACATAAATAGCAAGATATTCCTTTCATTAGTTTAGCCTAAGAGTTTTTTCGTTTTTAAGTGAAATTTAAGTTTCTACGCTTGTTTTAGATATGAAAATAATATTTGCGATTTGCCTGGTCGTCAGACGGCAGTCTTGTTCGACTACAGCCATCAGTTGGTCGATGTCAATCTCTTTAGGCCGGCCAGAGCGAGGTGCATCTCCTACTGAAAAATTCCCTGACCGAAGTCGAGCAAACCATTCCTGGCATGCGTGTTGTGAAGCAGCGTTGTCTCCAAACACATAGCATATATATAAACATATATATATATATATATATTCCCTAGTTGGGAGATAAAGAGCACATTTCTGTAGATATTATGTTCTTAGAAGGAGACGGCTTCACAACGACAAAAATGAGCACATGTCCTTCCTCTGAATAGGGGTATCCTTGTAGGTTGAGTAGGCAAGGACTGGTTCGTCTAATATACTGTTTGTAAGAGTGTAAAGTGTATTAGAACGTATTTTAGTGTATTAGAAGAACCAGTCTTGGGCTCCTAACCTGCAAGGTTCTCGTCGTAATGTCATGGTAGTCAAAACCACCATTACTCCCACGACGCAAATCCAAAAACTCCTACGCAGTTGTTCAGCCCAACGATAACCCCCAACCCCCAGACGTGGCCCATCTACCCCCATGCACGCTACCCAAGGAGACCCAAGCCATCTAGTGGGCCGCACCAAGGAATACCGTTATGTGATAGGACATTATATTTACTACTATTATAATACGCTCGGGGACCTGACTATTTTAAGGTAATTTCAATATCTGTAAAATCTGATTCTCTACCGAGCCTGGACTTTCGATGCATTGTCAATAGAATAGATGTCAAAGTATAACAAAGCCGAGCCTGTCAATGTTTGTTACATGTTTATTACCGTGAGGATCAGAGCGTGGATGCTCGGGCGGACCCCCCCCCCCCCCCCCC
>LQNS02278094.1:57700230-57726209 GCA_001587735.2 Parhyale hawaiensis | reverse complement strand
CCCCCCCCGAACAGATCTGAGCGAGCCAGCTCACGGTACAGACGTTTTTTGTCGGTTAGAGCGCGAGGCAGACCTATATTGGTCTTAGCCTGCAGAGTCACCACTATCAAAAGTTGAGTATTGCATTGGTATTGTCTTTGGTGGAGCAGTAGAGGTGAGATACCCCTTCTTTGTGATAACGTCAGGTTTTCCCCGCTAGGGCAGTGTATTTTTTGTCAAGTTAGCCAGTGTTTCCAGTCTAGAGTAAACCCCTTAGAATTTCCCTAGTGTTTTAATGCCCTTGTTTTTAGTGTAATTTTCCTTTAGGCCACACTACCGATACTCCTTTTGATTACTTGAATAATTTATTTTGGGCAAAAACTGCAACAATATTAATCATTAGTATTCCTAGCCTTTCTTCTGGAAAGATTATTTTCAAAAACCTCGACTTTAGGAAAAATCAAATTTTCGGGCAGTAAAATACCCAATGTTTTGCCCTATCACTATTTAAATCATTACAGTAAGAGCTCATTGTTGGTTAGCTGTTCCGTTAGTATACTTAGAGCCTTTATATGTTATTCCTACCGTGTCCTCTTCTTCTCCCTATTACAGGTATATATATCTAAGCTACCTGATAGAGGTTCACCCCCTTCAAGAACCTTGTAGGTTAGGCAATGAAGGACTGGTTCTGCTAAAATCCTAAGTATTGTAGGTATATATACGGGTTCATTATGTCTTAAACTTCATATATCACTACGGAAACAAGTCTTGCCTACCTAACCTACAAGGCTGGCGGGGTAAGAGCTCATTGTAAGGGACTGGTACTTGGGTGGATGGTGGCAGCACAAATTATTTTTTTTTTTTTCCTCGTTTTACTATCGAGAAGTGGGCGTGCGTTGGAACGTAGGCTTATTTTCCTTCAAAATGAGACAGAATTTGCTGAAATCTACGGTGCTTATAATACTTTTTTCACTATCTGTACTTAAAGGTTCGATAGACATACCAGAATTTTGGTACCTCTATCGAGACACCGGCCACTTAACAGGCCATATATGAATATTCATGGTCTTCTAATAGGCCGTAACGATACATATATTTATGTATCTAATTGGCTTGATAGAGGCACACCCCCTCTGAGAACTTTGTAGGTTAGGGAATCAAGGACTGGTTCTGCTAAAATCCTAAGTATTGTAGGTATAGTAGGTATATATAGGGGTTTACTATGTCTTAAACTTCATATTTCACCAGCGGAACCAGTCCTTGCCTACCTAACGTACAAGGTTGGTGGGGTAAGAGCTCATTGGAAGGGGCTGGTACTTGGGTGGATAGTAGGTGTGGATGATGGCAGCACAAAAATTATTTTGCGCGTTTATCTGTCGGGAAATAGGAGTGCGTTCCAACGTAGACTTTTTTCCCGTCGAAATGAGACCAAATTTGCATAAATCTGCGGAGTTTATAGTGTTTTTTATCTCTATTTGAAGTTAACAGGCCGTTAGGTGGCCAGGATTTCTGGTACCTCTATCGAGATGCAGGCCACTTAACAGGCCGTATATAAATATTCTTGGATATCTATAAGGCCATAACGATATATATATATATATATATTTCGGTCAGTTTCATCTGCTTGCTTTTCTGTAGTACAACAAAGCATAAGATGCCGATAGTGCTCCGCGTGATCCTCCGTTTCAATGGCTCAAATGCAAGCAAAAATGTTGGAACCTCCCGCCTTCCTCTGCAGAACATTTTAACAACTATCCTCATTATTACAAACAATGAAGAGAAAGTCGACAGCAAACTAACACTAAAATTTAACGTTTCGGGAATTTTTCCCATCAGTAGTTTCAACTTAAAACTACAAAGGATGCCTAACAGAATTTCAATTTAGATGACCTAACTTTTGACACGTGTTAACAGGGTGAGACCAAATGGGCGAATGACCATGGTGTGCTATGGGGCTGGCTCTTATACAAGCGTCGGACGGTAAGTGAAGCGGAGGTAAACGGGCAAGTACAGTCTGACGCTTATATAAGAGGCCCATAGCGCACCATGGTCGTTCGCCCTTTAGGTCCCACCCTTTTAACACATGTCAAAACTTAAGTCATCTAAGTTAAAATTCGGTTTGCTCTTCGCTTTTCTATTTATTGTTTGTAATTTGCCTTAGGATAGTGTTCCTCATTATTATGTAAGCTTCTTGGTTAGGGTGACTAACGATAGATAAACCCAAATAAAGCAATCAATAAACCCACCAAGGAGATGCACTGTAAAACACAATTGCCGGATGACTTGAACGTTTGCAGATCCACCTGGTAGAGGTTGACTGTAAGTAAATTCATCGACGGTAAGTTCGTGAGTAAATTCTTCGACTTCTAAATTTATCGCCTGGTGAGTTCATCAATACATCATTTAGTAAGTTTATCCCCAGTGAACATATCATTCATATGCGTTGACCAGACGATGTGCTTACAACTCAATGAAGTTACCAGCCGATGAGTTTATCAGATGATGAATTAACAAAATAGTTTATTTATCACGCGCTGAATTTACCAGTCAATGGATTTATCAGGTGATAAATGCACATAACAACTGGTTTATCAGGCGATAAATTTACCAGCCGCTGAATTTACAAAACAATGAATTTACCTGCTCCGAAATGCCAACACTAATTCCAATGGTGAATTTAATCGTGACCGAGATCTGGCGATAAAATCTCGACTGAAGTGAGGAGTTCAGCAGCTAGACATCAGCGTAGCACTCTGCGCAAAGGGATGGGCCTCAGCTGCAGCTCGGGTGTTCCTTCCAAAGAATTTCGAGGTGGGTCATAGATCATAGAGCACTGCAACCTGTGTTGTTCATGATAAAATACCGCGTCAGACAGAGGCAAGCAACGTCCTGTCTATGGGGCCGATTCACTAAATTAATCTGGGCACATAATCGACTGAGTGAGACAACAATTCGGGTCAGTAGACCAAAGTGGCGGGTGGCAGGCAGTAGCAGAGCCCCATATGAAGGTGGCGGGTGGCAGGCAGTAGCAGAGCCCCATATGAAGGTGGCGGGTGGCAGGCAGTAGCAGAGCCCCATATGAAGGTGGCGGGTGGCAGGCACTAGCAGAGCCCCATATGAAGGTGGCGGGTGTCAGGCAGTAGCAGAGCCCCATATGAAGGTGGCGGGTGGCAGGCAGTAGCAGAGACCCATATGAAGGTGGCAGGCGGCTGGCAGTAGCAGAGCCCCATGTGAAAGTGGCGGGTGGCAGGCAGTGCAGAGTCCCATATGAAGGTGGCAGGCGGCTGGCAGTAGCAGAGCCCCATGTGAAAGTGGCGGGTGGCTGGCAGCAGCAGAGTCCCATGTGAAAGTGGCGGGTGGCTGGCAGTAGCAGAGTCCCATGTGAAAGTGGCGGGTGGCTGGCAGCAGCAGAGCCCCATGTGAAAGTGGCGGGTGGCTGGCAGCAGCAGAGCCCCATGTGAAAGTGGCGGGTGGCTGGCAGCAGCAGAGCCCCATGTGAAAGTGGCGGGTGGCTGGCAGTAGCAGAGCCCCATGNCCCCCCCCCCCCCCCGAACAGATCTGAGCGAGCCAGCTCACGGTACAGACACGTTTTGTGTTGGTTAGAGTGTGAAGGCAGACTTACCGTATTACCGTATATTGGTCTCAGCCTGCAGAGTCACCACTATCAAAAGTTGAGTATTGCATTGGTATTGTCTTTTTATTTTTTTGGTGGAGTAGTAGAGGTGAGACAGCCTTTCTTTTTTTGTGATAACGTCAGGTTTTCCCCGCTAGGGCAGTGTATTCTTTGTGAAGTTAGCCAGTGTTCCCAGTCTAGAGTAAACTCCTTAGAATTTCTCTGGTGTTTTAATGCCCTTGTTTTTAGTGTAATTTTCCTTTAGGCCACACTACCGATACTCCTTCTGATTACTTGAATAACTTATTTTGGGCCAAAACTGCAACAATATTCATCATTAGTATTCCCGGCCTTTCTTCTGGAAAGATTATTTTCAAAAACCTCGATTTTTGGAAAAATCAAATTTTCGGGCAGTAAAATACCCAATGTTTTGCCCTATCACTATTTAAATCATTAGAGTAAGAGCTCATTGTTGGTTAGCTGTTCCGTTAGTGAACTTAGTCTTTATATGTTATTCCTACCATGTCCTCTTCTTCTCCCTATTACAGGTATATATATCTAAGATACCTGATAGAGGTACACATCCTCCGAGAACTTTGTAGGTTAGGCAATGAAGGACTGGTTCTGCTAAAATCCTAGTATTGTAGGTATATATACGGGTTCACTGTGTCATAAACTTTATATATCACTACGGAAACAAGTCTTGCCTACCTAACCTACAAAGCTGGCGGGGTAAGAGCTCATTGTAAGGGACTGGTACTAGGGTGGATGGTCGGAGTGGATGGTGGCAGCACAACAATTTTTTGGCGTTTTACTATAGAGAAGTGGGCGTGCGTTGGAACGTAGACTTATTTTCCTTCAAAATGAGACAGAATTTGCAGAAATCTACGGTGCTTATAATACTTTTTTCACTATCTGAACTTAAAGGTTCGATAGACGTACCAGAATTTTGGTACCTCTATCGAGACACCGGCCACTTAACAGGCCATATATGAATATTCATGGCCATCTAATAGGCCGTAACGATATATATATATATATATTCTAAATTTCAAATGGTGCGATATATTTTTTAGCTTTTTCTTAATTGGTAGCTAGGATGCAACTTCTCTATACTTTGCAACTTCGTGCTGCTGACGGAATTTGAAGTTTCGTTCCCCTGAAGACGGGCTATGCGCAATAGCTCAAAAGCTTGGGGTCAAATAAATGAGACAAGCGCCGGACGGTAAGGGAAGCGGAGGTAAACGGACAAGTACAATCCGACGCTTATATAAGAGGCCCATAGCGCACCATGGTCGTTCGCCCTTTAGGTCCCACCCTTTTAACACATGTCAAAACTTAGGTCATCTAAGTTAAAATTCTGTTTGCTGTCGATTTTCTATTCATTGTTTGTAATTTGCCTTAGGATAGTGTTCCTCATTATTATGTAAACTTCTTGGTTAGGGTGACAAACGATAGATAAACCCAAATAAAGCACTCAATAAACCCACCAAGGAGAAGCACTGTAAAACACAATTGCCGGATGACCTGAACGTTTGCAGATCCACCTGGTAGAGGTTGACTGTAAGTAAATTCATCGATGGTAAGTTCGTGAGTAAATTCTCCGACTTCTAAATTTATCGCCTTGTGAGTACATCAATACATCACTTAGTAAGTTTATCCCCAGTGAACAGATCTCATTCATATGCGTTGACCAGACGATGTGCTTACAACTCAATGAAGTTACCAGCCGATGAGTTTATCAGATGAATTTACAAAACAGTTGATTTATCACTCGATGAATTTACCAGTCAATGGATTTATCAGGTGATAAATGTACATAACGATTGGTTTATCATGCGATAAATTTACCAACCTCTGAATTTACAAAACAATGAATTTACCTGCTCCGAAATGCCAACACTAATTCCAATGGTGAATTTAATCGTGACCGAGATCTGGCGATAAAATCTCGACTGAAGTGAGGAGTTCAGTAGCTAGAAATCAGCGTAGCACTCTGCGTAAAGGGATGGGCCTCAGCTGCAGCCCGGGTGTTTCTTCCAAAGACTTTCGAGGTGGGTAAATAGATCATAGAGGACTGCAACCTGTGTTGTTCAAGATAAAATACCGCGTCAGACAGAGGCAAGCAACGTCCTGTCTATGGGGCCGATTCACTAAATTAATCTGGGCACATAACCTACTGAGTGAGACGACAATTCGGGTCAGTAGACCAAGGTGGTGGGTGGCAGGCAGTAGCAGAGCCCCATATGAAGGTGGCAGGCGGCTGGCAGTAGCAGAGCCCCATGTGAAAGTGGCGGGTGGCAGGCAGTGCAGAGTCCCATATGAAGGTGGCAGGCGGCTGGCAGTAGCAGAGCCCCATGTGAAAGTGACGGGTGGCTGGCAGTAGCAGAGCCCCATGTGAAAGTGACGGGCGGCTGGCAGTAGCAGAGCCCCATGTGAAAGTGACGGGTGGCTGTCAGTAGCAGAGCCCCTTGTGAAAGTGACGGGTGGCTGGCAGTAGCAGAGCCCCATGTGAAAGTGGCGGGTGGCAGGCAGTGCAGAGTCCCATATGAAGGTGGCAGGCGGCTGGCAGTAGCAGAGCCTCATGTGAAAGTGGCGGGTGGCTGGCAGTAGCAGAGCCCCATGTGAAAGTGACGGGTGGCTGGCGGCAGCAGCAGAGCCCCATGTGAAAGTGACGGGTGGCTGGCAGCAGCAGAGCCCCATAGTAGGGGGCAGTCTCCCATAATTTGCAGTATGAAGACAAAGAAGCATTAACGGACAAGGTACTTCCTTCTCGTCAAACATAGCACTGTGACCTTTCGGTGGAGCCCCACTCCACTAGCTGCACGTGAAACCTAGAGCCTAGATTACGAATTCGTTATAAGCTCTTCGTCAAATAGGACTCAACCAAGAGAGCCAGAATTCTACACCAGATCGAGAGTGCATATTGGGGTAGAAGGGTACGACATGGGCTATAATTGAGGTCTTGATGGGTGCTCGTTTCTGGTTTGCAGTGTGAAGACTACAAACGGTGGCTCCTAAGGCAAGATAACCACGTCTATTGACATGTTTCCGTGTCTTCATAACATCCGTGCACCAACTAAACATGACGTATACGAAAAAATCAAAGATGCAACTGCATGGGCTCCCTGAGACCAAATACAAATTTTTACAGCGATGCATTATTCAAGTGCCTTCATCCGAGAAATGTAACATCTCTAAGGAAGCAACTTCTTACGCGAGAAGAGAATATCGTTTACCATGGAGGCCACGCACGACAACACACTGCAAATGCTAACACAATTCAATGCTTGCCAGAAGAACACGGTATGAACGGAGCTTTTTCCAGACCACGGTAAGTTCGGACTCTTGGTATAAGAATGTGATTCAAAGGTTGCTACAGCACGAATCGAAAACGCAAACTTATATTTCGTTTCAGATGCTAGCTAGCTGTCTAGCTGACATGGTCCCTGGCTGGATTTAGAGAGTGTATGCAAATATGTGGGCGTGCACTTCAGAGTAGAGAGCTAAACAACTGCACCACAAAACGACAACGTTTGATTTATATTAACTCTGCATATGCCAGCACAAGCCTAGACTGGAAGAGCACAAAATAAACCCGGTGTCTTTCAGCCCTCACCGAGCGCCAACTGTGGGCATCAGAATGTAGGTCAAAGACCACAGCATCAATCGAAAGCGAAGATTTGTTATTGCGGGTCTCCCTTCTGGACGCTCCAGCGCCTCTACCGTGTCTCCGTGTTTCAGCTGTTCATTTTTCAGTATTCTTGGCTCGTCCGATAATTCCGCTCCTAAGTCCAGAAAGCGTAACTTCGTCACTGCCCTGTCGAATAGAAACTTAAGGGAGCTCGAGACAAACTTTTATGCGCTAGTGGAAAATGCTATAATAACCTGATAACTGAAGTCAAGACTCGCTTTTCTGAGAATTATACTCTGGAATGCCCTATCAAAAATTATCGTAGGAAACAACTATAATTATGGTTGAGTTTGGATGCAAATCATTTGTAATCACCGGTATTTATGGGTTGCTTTCCTACCTTTATGGTTGAGCTAATTCCAATGTTTCCGACCATAATTAACCCTGCAAAGGGAGACCCTATAGCGAGGAGTTATAACAGGAGAGGGGAGCTGCAATGTACCGTAGCTTATTGAATTGCTAATAAATTTAAAAATTAAAGGTATTTCGAATAAAAAATCAACAGGCATACTCTTCAGACATTCATACATGAGTTGAGATATAATTAGAATCATCAATTCGATGGTAAATTATAATAAGACATCATAATATGAACGTTTCTAAGAGAACGGTAGAAAGCATACAGCCATATACATTATGTACGATAACCGTGGCAGTTTGTTCACTAATGCAGGCAGTGTGCATGTGTTCGGGAGCTGTGACGCGCCTGCTGTATTGCAGGGACTGTACCAGGAAGCAAAGAGCGTAACGGGAGAACTCACAAAAAATTAGCTCCAAAAAGTGACGTCATCATCGACGAATCCATGGCTGAGCAGCTTAGGATTATTATAAGTAATTTAGCCAGAAAAAATCGTCTTAAATTGCAAGATTCATCTCTACAGTATAAATAAATTAAGAGAATACATGCTAATTTAGCAATTATCTATAGAAAATTGCAGTGCTTGCTGGTGGAAACATTCACATCTCTTGCGCCGAATTTGGTCCCCTTTGGCGACCTGATTTAACTTCTTTTTCTTGATTGAAGCCTTATTTACACTTCATATTCAGTTCACAGTGCTCTTTACGAACATATTAATTCCTTACTAACAAATATAAGCACCATTATAGCCAATTCTGTGTGTACGAGAGAGAAATCACAGTAACAGCCTATTGTCCGAAGTTTCTGTACTTGGTGACAACATTTTACGATATTTTGCAGCTCAAGTAGCTGGCCAGTCATGAGCGGGAGATTGAATGAAATAAATTGAGAATATACGGTGATAAGTTCAAGAAAACAACATATTAAGGCTTGAGGTCACACACTCAAGTAGTTCGTTTCGTCGATGTGATGTAAATTTGTTAAGATGATACAGTATATAAAGGACTGTGACTGCACCGATGTAGCCTCATTTAGCTTTGGTGGTCATATTTTTCATAAATAATGTGTATAAAGCTGCGTTGTCCATCAGTAATTATAACCCTGGGATGAAGTTACATGCTGATACACAGAATCAGCAGAAGTTGAAACGTACGGGGCTGCCGGCCGTACGAATGCAGGGTGCGGTGCACTATAGCGCAGGTCTCCCTTTATAGGGACCATTTTTCTTAAAATCTATGGTATTTTCGCTTATGTATGGTATTTTCACTTAAATTTTCACACAAAACAAGAAAAAGTTTTTATGAAAAGTCACAAGTTTCCAACAATCAACTGAAATTTGAAAGCAATAAAATGCAAATTTCTACAGTGTGAAGTGCAATACACCTATGGGCTCCCTTCGTAGGGTTATGGGGGGAAAGTTGTCCTTAGTCAAGGATGTTTATCAACCTATTTCCTTACTTACCCAGCGTTCTGCCACCCGTATTTGACAACAGCATTTCCCTTCTTATTCATATATATTGCAATCTGTATATTATTTCCAATACAAAATCACGTCAGCACTGGATGCCCGCTTTGTATTGCTGATGATTAGTGGCTTATACATAAAAAGCGTAATTCAAACGTGCGTGTTAGTCTGGAGCTCAGAATGGCCAGAAGCTCTAATTTTCAAAACAATGCTAGACAAGAACTCGGACCAGTCTGTGCTGTGCACGTACGTTTATATACAGCTTCTCTATCTCTAAACTGGATTAGAGCCTTCCTACACGGCTTAGAGAAATTTACCATGCTATCTATGTGTTTTGGCCGTACCCGTTGTCAGAGTTCGTAAGACTAAACATACTATAAAACTTGATATCATTTTACATAAAGCGAATTGGATTATTTTCTTGATAAAACTTCACAAATATAACTTGAATGAACAGAACAGTGATCTCAAAATTTGGAAATAACAGATAAAAATTACGTCAACATACCCTGTAAGTTTTTGCTATTCATTGATAGGGAAGAAATAAACTGAAAATTTGCACAATTTTTACACTATAATATGCATTTTTAGATGTTTTGCATTCAAATCTATGGTCATACAGTATTATTTTCCTCGATTATGATTGAAATTCTAGCCATGTTATAATCCATGGTAATCCACACATATTCTTCCCCAAATAATGGGACGAATGCCACTAATGATCGTACGTACGGAAATCCGTTGATATGCTACCATGCTTATGGGAAGAAATTCACCCCTTTATCGTATGTGAGGAATTTCACTTATAGTTACCTTCGATTCGTTGTTGGAATTTCACTGAAAATTAGTTTTTTTTCGGAAAACCGCTTATATCTTGCTATATTTCAACCTTTCCACTCATAATCATCGGTATTTCCACCTAAATTTTCTGATTGAGTGTATCTAAATGAGGCGAGCAGGTACAACCCATCTACGGCCTTGCGACCTCACGGCCAGGCCACACTACTGAAATTGGGCCGCAGGCCGCACTATGGATTTTATTTAAGCAAAGGCCAAAGGTCCGTGCCCAAATTTGAAAATTTTCTGCGAGCTTGCTTGCAGTCCTTCGCAAAAAAAGCACGTTCGTGCAAGATTTGTGTTTAGTTTAGCGTATGCGCATCTGGAATAACTTTACCCCATTCGTTTGTGCATTGAAATGGGGCCTTCAAGAATTGACTTGTCCGAAAATTTTCCCCGCTAGTGTGCTAGAGCAAAAGCTCGAACCAGCCTGTGCAGTTCACGTATGTTTATATACTACTTCTGTAACTCTGCTGACGAAATAAAGCCATCGTACACAGCTTAGAGAAAGTTACAAATTCATTGATGAATTTTGACCGTACCCGAACTCATGGTACGCAAGGCTAAAAATATACCATAAAACTTGACACCATTTTACATAAAGCTAATGGGAATACTTTCTTGATAAAACTTTACAAATATAAACCTAATAAACACAAAAATAATGGCAATGTTTGATCAAAGATCGTAATACTGTTTAACAGACGATACAACAAACAAATAATAATGAAGGGTAACTACACCAAAGTGGCGGAGCGTTAATAAAATCTAAAAACAATAGATAAAAATAACGTCAAGGCTGTTAGCGTCCATACATATCCTGCAAGTTTTTGCAATTCATTGAAAGGAAAGAAAAAAAACTAATATGTGTCACAATTTTTGCACATATTCTTCCTCAAACAATGGGAGGAATTCCACTCTTGATCGTACTACGGAAATCTGTTGGTAACCTACCACGGTTATGGAATGAAATTCACCCTTAGTCGTAGAAAAAGAATTCCGCGTATAGTTTCCTTTGATTTGTGGTTGGAATTGAACTGAAAATTATTTTTTCGAGAAAAACACTAATATTTTGCTATATTTCAACCATTCCGCTCATAATCATCGGTATTTCCTCTTAAAATTTCTGATTGGGTGTGAACTTCAGCAACTAAGTGTAAAGGCGTTTTCCTTGCAGTAGTACCTGGCGTGAAAATTTTTATTAATTTAACTGTAGTGACTGACGGCTGCAATCATTAGTTTATGTACGTTTAGGCATTCATGTCATTATCAACTCCGAAATCGATCTATTCTCATTTTTTCTGAAATTTCAATCAGTGCACGATTTCAGTTTGAGCATGTCTCCTCTATTTGGTTTCTCAAGAGCTGCGTTGACTCTTCAAAAATTCCTAGCCAAGAGTTTACCATCGCATGTGTTTTAGAATTTGCTCTGAATGAAAATAAAAACGCAATAATTTATAAGACGAGAATATGGAATACGAGCTTCTTGCTGATTTGGTTTCTAGATTAGAATCAGATTTAGTTTTTCATGAAAAACAACTCTAAAATTAAGATCGATTATAGAACTTGTTTCATTACGACTGCCAACTAGGTTGTTTTTGTGGAGTTTGTCTTTCTGTCTCTTTATCTGCCTGTCTGTATCTAAGATAACTCAAGCAGTCATCGACGAACCTTACGTTATTTGCAGGGATTGTTAGGCTTGTTAGAAAGAACAAATGATTAACTTTTATGAAAATCCGTTTAAGCGTTTGTCTTTGTCTACCTGGCTTTGCTTGGTAACATAACTTAATAAGTTAGGGACAGAACTTTACGAAGTTTACACAAATTGTTAGGAATGTTACGAAGAGCCAATTACCAAGGTTTTTTGAGATGTTTGTCCGTTTGTTTTTTGTGTTTATGTGTGATTTCATGTTTGTCAGTAACATGAGGAAGAACAGACCTTTTTTGCTATTTGCATAAATTGTTAAAAATGTTGGAAGACACAAATGACCGAATTTTGGTAATGATCAATTCGCCTGTTTGTGTGTTTCACTAACGTTTGTCGAAATGTTTATCATAACTTTAGTCAATAAATTACAAATGGAACTTCGAGAAACTTGCAGAAGCTGTTTTTACTGTCAAGAGCCACGAATGACCAAATTTTGGTGATTATGAAAACGAAATCTTAGATTCACGACCAACTTGAATTATTTTGAACATTGCCTTGCTTGGTGGAGGTATGCGCCCTCAGAGTGTTCTAGTTATCAATTTTATTACCCAGTTAACAGTGTAATCTGATAATTATGGTAAGTTAGTTTCATGATGCAATGTAAGTAATGCAAGAATAATTAAATTATATTGGAGAGTGGCTACTTCTTTAAGGTAGCTAGTTAAAATAAGGGTAAAGCATAGTTCTCTACCATGATACCAGGATATCCGAAATTCTTTCACGAAACAGAGGAGGATTTCTGACAGGATAACACAGTACCGTCAGTTGCTGCCCTGTAGTGTTTATAATGAAGGAAGTGCGTAGTATCCCCACTTTGGTTGCTAGAATTCATTCATAGGGCTCAGCTTAGTAAATAACGTCTTCGTATTGGTTTTTTTCTGAATACGTACTGGTGATGGTGCCACGGACAGTAATAGTTTGTTCGTTTGTTTGTTTGTTGCTGTGTTTGTTCTTATGCTCGTTAGCAAAATAACTCTAAAAAGTTACGAAATGATCCTGACGAAATTTACAGGAATTGTTAGTAATTTTGAAAGACATAAATGATTAAATTTTGGTGATGATCGGTTGGTCTGCTTGTGTTTTTGACTATCTGATAGAATGTTTGTTAACAGCATAACTTGAAAATTTATAATTAGATTTTCAAGAAAATTACAGATACTGTGATTACTGTCAGAAGGTAGAAATGATTAGATTTTTGTGGTGTTGCAAAAAAATCATAGTTTCAGTAGTAGCTAATTTGAATTTTTCGTTACCCTTTCCTTGCTTGGCGGAGGTATGCGCTCTCAGTGGGCTCTAGTTTGTGATGTTAGTCAGTTTTGGGTGTGAATAACGTCGGTTGTTGAATTGAGTAAGTGCCCGTCGTTCTCTTTTAGGGTGATTTTCGCCATGATTTCCTATCATTGTGTTCAATCCAAAAGTCGTAGCTTTGAAGATCAACGAAGATTGTATTGATACGTTCACTTCGTAGGTCTGTTATACAAAAATATAACGGACAGAAGCCAAGTCTCCACAAGGGCCACAAATGGGCAGGAGCCGCAGCCGGCTCAAATACTAGCCGCCAAGCGCAGCAGTGCTTGCACAGCACTGCTCCAGCTGCTCCATCCTACGCCTCCGCACAACCTTTCGGCCAACGGTACGAGTTGAGCTTAAACATATATGGAAACTATACATCTTTGGGGACCTTTTGTGAGTCAAATGTGCTAAAGCTGCTACTGTTTGTTTTCGTCTGGTATTATACATTCACTCTCAAAGGCTCACTATTTCGCTAAAAATCTTAAATATTGATGAGGATCGGCACCCCGTACGTTTAGCACCAGTGTTCGTTGCACGTCTCATACTGCGTCATTGAGGGGGAGAGGGAAGAGGTAAGGAGCTGCGCTGGTGCAGCCTATTTCGTGACCCTACATACAAAACCGCACTTGCGCTAAATACAGGTACCATTTACGTTTAGACAATTAGATAAATTGTGCTTCGCATATAGATGTCAGTGCCCCAGGAATGAACTCCACAACCATAATAGAACAATATTTCTGATAGAAACTGTTTATGAAGTAATTGACTTAGAAACATAATTTGTTATATAGAATTAACTGGACCTTCAATACATTTCTGTATTCCGGGTCCATGACATCTTTTTCTAATTCTGTATTGCTTTGGAAGAAGTTGGCATTGCTGATGATACACCTTAATACTTAATTTAGGGCCATAAACAATTTTTCTACGTAATTTTTGAATGCTTAAAACTTCCACTCCGTCAGGCGAGACCAGTATAGCAGGCAAATTTTCAGATGGCGAAGGCCACCCCTAAATGTCGTTGGTTTCGAAAATCCTTTAACGTGGCCCAGTTTATCGCCAGTGGAACGGATTTAGGGGTGAGGCCGTTCAAATTAAAAACAAAATAATGACACCCAAACTGCAGTCACTAGCCCAATAGATCGAACCCGCACCCAGCTCGCGTACCTATTTAACAGACTGAAGCTTAGCGTTACATGGCTGTAAGCGCTGCATGACAATACAGAAAATTCAAACTTAAACAATGAGTAATCGATGCATTTTTTTGAATAATTATTCACTATAAAATGATGCTAAATGAGTATAAGGATTAATGATAATGCCATGTGCTGTCATATTAGTCGATGCAATTGGAGGAGTTTTTTAAAAGTGTAGTTATCCTTATATATATTACCATTACGCTTTCTGCCCTTCTAAATACTATGACCGCAACGAATATACTGTCATATTCTGTTTTCATTACTGTGGTACTGCTTTTGCAATGAATGATCTATTACTCGTACCAACATCATCTTGCATCGATGATCCAAAGAGACGACGGAGATCGGTTCTACTGATCGCGATGCAGAATTGTCCCTACCATCCGTGGCAAGCAAAAATCGACACCGAGGTAAAAAATTTAATCCCTACAGTAATTGGGATATAGAGTATTTTATGCCGAATCAATTCAAATCTAAATTGCAGTTCGAAAATTTAGTTGGCGTTGGCATTACATGAAGCAAAGACAGTTGAAGAACAGCATGAGCAAAGCAGAGGACTAACATCGGTTCGAACTGATTTATTTGATGCAGGATAAAAGACTTTTTGTGGGCTGTATCACAATTTTCTTGGTTCTGCTGAACTCCGAAGAATTTTACCCTTTGCTTCGGTGACCTTCCACTCAATTTGCTCATTGTGATCCCAGAACTCAGCAAATTTTGACACGGCAAAAGTAAAAATTAAAAGCCTTGGAAACATCCTGGCCTGAATTTCAAAATTGGTTAAGTAGAAAGTGCATTAAATTTTGAAGCTGGCTTCATATGCAACCTGGTCAAATTTTTGCTTATGGTATCCGTCACAGCGTGATTGGATCGATACAATCAGTAGCTCGTCTTGTTTTCACGTTGCTGTTTTCATCAGAGAGTGACATGAAAGATCCAAATATATAAATTTACAAATCTATCAATATAAATACAAACACACGCTGGTGCTTGTTTTAAATTGTTGCGATTATTATTGATTCAAAATCCAACTCCCTAGTACAAAGGGTTGCATTAGCCCAGAGGAACTAACGTACGGGGCCAAAACCGTCGCTAACAATTACCACTAACCGACAGCATTCGGTTGGTTGGAGTGCTCTCTCCTAAGGCACCGCACTGCCGAATACAGATCCCGACACTGAATTCCAGGCACGGCGGCGTGGATCGAGAAGTGAAACATCGACTAAGCTGTTGAATTTGGCACCGAACTCTGGCAAATGCCGGACGCATTTCATTGACTCACTGTGGCAGAGTTGTACATGCTATTAAATCCCTCCAATTACCACTGACTATCGCTCATCCAGAGGCACTATCAGTGGGTAATGAAGATATATATTTTAAGGTCGCGAAGCGAAAATTTGCAAGTTCCACGTCGAAAAAATTTCCTTTTTTCTTCTTCTTTTTTCTTCCAGTTGCTTGTTTTTTTTCACTTCTGGTGCTCGTATTGTGACCCAAAATCGCATATATTTCAATTGCAGCGGAATGCCAAGTCAATCTGGAGAAAAGCATTTGATTTGTCTAATGCTGAGTTCACACGTAATTCGTATCAACGCGTTTGCTCATCCGCTTGCCCGAAAACGTTACTGTGTCCTGCAAATTACAGAAAAGTGCACTGTTTTCTGAGTTTTCTTTTACTCCAAATTTAAAGAGATATCCGTAACTGCCTAGTGACACTGGCAGAGGCGACTGATTAGAGGTGAATATTTAAATTACTTTATGAGGTGTAGACAAAGTTGTACTGACAACGATGCTATAGAACAGTCGGACGATTGGATGAGTGAACGCGTTGATATGAATAACGTGTGAACTTGCCCTAAAAAAGCAAAGGAGCCCCATCAAGTTGTGGGCTAAAATAGGCGCTGAACGAGCAATAAGACGCCGTCGATTAGCACTTCAATTTCTTCACCTAGTTGAGCTCAATAGGCTTCACTTGTTTAGAACTTCCAAGAGGAATGTTGGTTTCGCCGCTTAAATCGGAGTACAGCTATGAGAAGTACCCCGGCTGGGAGTTCAACGGCTGAAAACTCAACATTACAGAGAAGGATTGTGAATTTGGCGGCCTCAAAATCAATTAATGAATCAAATTTGTATATTTTGATGTCCCGCGACGCACTAAACGCGGAGATGGGAGTTACCCGACACGGTTTATCAAACCCTTGGGTTTGACTAGAATAACATAACGTCATATTAACCTGCTGAGGATGTGCTTACAAGATGAAACGTGCGCACCAGTGATCGCCTTACGCCAGAGCTACGCGCAGCGTCAGCGGCTTATTTTGTGGGTTTAAAATTTGTGTTCGGTTTACCAAAGGATCTTCGCCGGGCACAAAGGAGGCGGTTTAATGAGCTTCGGCTTATAGATGCATTATTAATTTATGGCAGACTGTCTGTGGAAGTCTGTAAAAAACTTTCGAACGTGGTCCTCAGTCGTACTCCAGACTCCATTGTTATTTGACTTTACCGCGCTGCGGCCTGTGATCGAACGCTTAAGCAGAACTATATAGTCTTTAGTCGCGGATAATATTTCGATAACCAAGTCCAAGCAACTGATCACTAAAAAGCATTTAATTTAAATGTGGCACTCACAAACTTGGTGCCACCTATGCTTTGGCTGAACTAAATTTAATGCTGGCGCTTGCCGGCTCCACTTCTTGTGCCACTGAGCCTCTGGCAAGGCAAAACGGTGGCGCACGGCGCTGTGGTGCAAATTTAACTTCAATAATTATATCCTAGAGCATGTCACGCTGATATTTTCTGCTCGAGATTAGAATCCTAGGTAATGGTAAATCTCACTTTGCATTTGGAACTGTCCTACAAAACTCATGTCTAGGGTTGGAATCTTGTTTTCTCATATTCTTTTTATGAAAAAAACTGTACAGTTCCGGCTAATGCATCTTAATTTTTTTTGTTTTTGTTAAAAATTATCTGACGAATCCAATGTTTTCACGATGCCCTCTACACTGGATGAAAAACATTCAAGCACCTAAAAAAACAGTCTCTGCCAAAGAGGATTGTGAGGTGACATCAGGTCAGTGCAAAAGTTTTGACCGATTCGGCAGTTTATATTGAGAATGAAGAAATGTGTGTCGTGAAAAATTTTATTCGTGTCTTTTGTTCTCTATAAGTTAATTCCATCTACCAAATACCTCCCTTGTGGATTTCTTTAGGTTTTTATGTAAAATATGAATATAACTCAGTTCTAATCTCTCCTTGTGACATCAATCAAAGGATATGGTCTTGTAATCTTCAAATAAGTAATAATCCAAGGGAGCAAGGTCAGGAGAATATGCTGGATGGGGCAAAACTTCCCAACCAATTCCTCCTTGGAGAACTTTCAGCAGTAGCGCTGTGAGTGGGTGAGAATTATCATCATGGAAGATGATTCCCTTTCCTAGTCTTTCAAACTGAAATTTCCTTGCTGAAAACGGGTAAACCACCACCTGCAGCTTCTCTCCTTTACTGCATCATTTTCATAAGCACTTTGAATGTTTTGTGCGACCTCTATGAAACTCTTGGAGTAAAGCGTGGCTAATGCGTTTTTCGGATGGGATGAACATTAGGAAGAATAGTGCAGAAAAAATTGAATGATGTTTTAATAATCTGAAAGAAAAAGGAAAAAATTACAGGAGATGTTTTATTTATATGTAAGTTACAAGAATGGGCATAATATAAATTTAAATGATTAAAAATTCCTCTCTTATAAATCGGCAAAAAATTTACACTCACCCGATATTATGACAATGCAATAAGATATACAGTGACACGAGTAGCTTAAAAGCGAATCACTGAACAACTACAGGCGGTAATTTCTCAATTGGCACTTCAAACTATTTCCGCGATGCACTGGCGAATGCAGCTGCAGCCTGCCCCATGATCAAACTAACGTCCTTGCGGAAGCCCATAGCTTGCAGTATAGCACAGCCTCGCACAAGAGTGTCAGACAGTGAGCCTAGCTCCCCTATAGACACAAGTTAGATGAGCTCCAAACATAATTTAGGGTCACACACGGCACTGTTGTCCAGCCAGCTTCGCTACAGGGCTTTAGAGCAGTGAATTCTATTGAGAACTGAGCTAGCCATGCTGTAATAAAAAAAATCAAATGAAAATTGAACATGAATTTTACCTTGGATTTGAAAAAGACAGCCATCTGTTGTCAACACTGATAGGCACTGACCATTAGACTGTTAGGAATTTTCATTGGAGCTCCAATGAAATTAGCAGAAGCAGAAAGATGGCTTTGGACGATGAGAAGTAGCAAAACTTGTTGCCCAGTACCATGCTTGGTGAACGAAGTATTAGTAGCTGTAGCAATGATACCTATTGCAAGTGTAATGCTAGCAGAAGTTAATGGCTTCAGTGCAAAGTTATGCTGCATTTTCGTTGTCTAAAATCAATCACCTAGATTTCGTTTTCCAAAAAAAAAAGGTTTTAAATCATCGCCTCTGCTGCCACCATCTCCAGCAGCAGGATCAGCACAGTGATGTCCCCTACGAGGGCGTCTTACGTGACCATTGATGTTTAATGGAAATATGTAATACTAAAAGTGCACATGTTTTCATAAAGGACTGTCACGCTGGCACAAGGGGCGGTGTAGCACGTACATTACAGGCTTGACGCGCCCACTGCTCTTGTTTAACCCAAGCGGTGTATGATGTACAACTTATTCATGTGGCTGGTATACGCGTTCGTGTTTTGAACGCGTCTACTCATTCACCCGACCGAATGTGCTACAGCGCCGTAAATATGTCCAACAGAAAAGTGCACTCTTTTCTGAGTTTTACTTTGGCCCAAATTTGAAGAGATATCCGTAACTGGCCTAATGACACTTGCGGAGGAAACTGATTTGACGGCAAACATTTTAATAACAGTTTGTGGCGTACACAATTACACACAGCTGTGTTGACAACGACGCTAAAAAACAGTGAACGAGTGGACACGTTCAAAAGACAAACGTGGATACTGGCATGGCCCTCGCATGAGGAATACCAGTAGACATACATGCTGCGCCTTGGTCGACTATCATGGAGCACATTCGGCGGGTTAAACACTTTATTCAGTCTTAATTGGCAGTTAGGATACTACGACATGAATAGCAGTTACCAAACAGTTGCAGCTACACGTTAGTGCGGGTTCATACGGCGGTCGAATGAACGCGTTATGCTAACTCAACGTACGACCATATGACCATAAATTGAAACGGTCACATCTACTGCACCGCTAGCCGCCCCGTCAGCTGTCACAGCCAATACCACCAGTAAAACTTTGGATATCTTCTGTTCTGCAGTGAAGTTAAACTCAGGAGCTACGTTCTTTCCAGTTGTTTAAACGGACACAGGAACTCGTGTGGGGGCCGCGTTAAGAGAACACGCTCATTTAACTCTTACCCAGTAAAACTGCCTTTAATAATATGATGAAGAACAGAAATAGCTTGAGTTAATTTAAACACATAAGCCCGCTGGGGCTTGCGCCATAACTCGAAAACTCCCCCACATGGCAGCTCACTCGCAGCTAGGTAGTAACCCTGAGAGACAGAAGTGGGTACAGACACACACGAAACAAACACCACGTTGTTTCCAACACACCCAAGCTGCTGGTATATGACAGAAGGCTGTAACTTAACTGCAGCGCGTGTATTCCGTTACAAATACTACACCCTGTAGCTCATACGCTCCAGTGCAAGTATTTTCTACCAAAACTCAAAGCCAAGCCTGAGCCAAGTTTCATTTGAGGGCACTCGGTGGGATGAGGACGGACCGCCCGACATTGGGGCCTGCATTTCTCCCTCGCACGGCAGGCTGTTCCGCGCCCTAAGAGCGATGTCTCATGAATTGATGAATGGATAGGAAACTGAAGAAGCTTTTTAGGCCAAGTCCGGTGCAACCTTTTGGAAAACACAGCACCTTCCAGTGAAACTCTCCTGCTGATATTCGTTGTTCATGTGTCGAGTTCGCCCCAAATGAATGGAACTTTGCACTTCCGGTATCAGGGAAATTTCTTAACATTTTCCAACAGCGGTGGCAAGGCCTGGCTGTAGTCGTGCAAAAACTTTATAATCCGAGAGTGTGGTGTTCGCTTCCTAAAACATTCGACCTTCCTCCGCTTAGTTAATTCATGGCCACCGAAGAAGGTCACTTTTAGCGGCGCTGGCTGCGGGCAGAGACCTTGCATTTCTGCTGTAAAAAACATAAAGTAGCGATTGTTAAACTTTAACACCAAAATAATAACCAAGTATACCAAATTCAGAATACTATTATCGGATAGGCGTATTACGCTCCTGTCTTGGATCGTAGTAAAAGCATCTACTGTATAGTAAAAATAAGTCTGGCTAACTGAATATTTTATGACACTAAAAAATATTACCAATTTCTCTAATACACCTACGTAACTCTACTGAAGTTGAACTGCTGATCTGATAAGTTTGGTTATCCCGTAAGTTCCGCATCATTCATTACTTTTTTCTTGTACAGAGTTACTGCCTTCACTTGTGCAATAACCGTTCACTAAGTACTAGTTGTGTAGCAGTAGCGCTATTTACAACGTTAAATATTTATTTTGTGCGCTATTTGCAACGTATAATATTTATTTCATGTGCTATTTTCAATACAGGATAATTATTTCGAGTTCTATTAATAAGTGTTTAGTTTAAGTCATGATACACGAGTACCTGCATGGCGTTTACCAAGCCCCTGTACGGTTCGTCATACATGATACATACATACTTAATAGCGTTATGTTCCTACGACAAAAGCAAGATTAGGTTAAACAGTCAAAGGTTGAACATAGCATCGTAGGCATAAACATGGGGAGAGACACAGCACGCGAGCCCAGGGGACGAAGGTTCTTGAGGCCCATCGCAAGATGCTCTTCTTCCCGCTGGAGGTCTGTTAGGCCGTCAACATTGTAAGACGCTGTCGCTTGGCACTACGAGAGCAAATTTAGTCGAGTTCAGGTGCTTTATTTGCCCGAAATTTCTGACAGGAGCGTTGGTTTCGCTACTTTGGATCGTGATGTACTGGTTAGTGGCAGCTCAATTGCTTTTGAGACAGCTGAAACCTTCAATTTGCGAACAAGAGCTGAGTTTTCGTCCAATTCAAGGATAATCGACGTGAGCTTTATGAATAAAACTCGATCCGAAATTGGGAATACAGCACGCTAGATTGAAGTTCCGGACAAGTTAAGGTTCGTAAACTTAGCTTCACTCGTCCTAGCCGTGGTAGTCGACGACGGCGGTTACTCGCTATGACAATATCACTACTGTGGAAGCTGTTTCTCCAGGTGAAGATTTTACTAATGATTTTACGAAAATAAAAATTGCTGCTACACCCACTGCAGCAGCAGCTCTGCGTGCGGAAGTCACACGTCAGAGGACCTAGGTTCGATGCTAATCCAGATAAGCGAACTTTTTGCTAAGCTGGCTGCACAGACTCGCAGAATAGGTATGCACAGCTACTCTGGGGCACCTACTCATCCTCGGAGATGGGGAGGGCAGGGGGTGCGTGTTACTGACCCTTCCGTCGATAACGCCGTAGTGCTTAACGACCCGTGGTCCACTGCAGACGTACTTACTCCTCTGGGGCAGTTAGCCTATAGCTGCAGTACGAACCAGGGCGTGAGGGTTTCTCAGTTCAGTGTGCGGTCAAGTTGACTTTTACCTCTACTCTACTTTACCTCTACTCTACTTTTAATACCGTAAGTTTAATCTTTAAAAGAAAAATAGTCATCCATAGTTCCCTCTGCGTCGTCGTGAACACATTTCCAAATGCAGTTACATATGCCTGCAGAGGATCTGCATACACAGACCCCTTCCATACAAGGTACTGTTACCACTTTCCAAATTCCTGAGAACTGTGTCAGCTTTTCGGAGTATTGACTGGGGATGATTTAAAAGTCTGCAAGCTACCCTCTAGGAATAAGCAATTACTTGATGACCAACTTGTGACGAATTTATTCCTAACCAAACCTAATTAGGCAGGGAATGCAAAAAACTACCGACGAGAAGGATTAGAACAGTTCTCTATTGGTTCAACGATGCATGGTGCACATATGAGGCGTGGCTTACGAAAGTTTAAATTAAACTTGAAAGTACAGCAACGATGTCGAAATCAACAAGGGGGCAAGGGTATAAATGCTGACTGCTCCATGCAAAAGGATGATGTCAGCTGCGATGGGAGGAGCAATAGTAAAATGATGTTAACGTTTGGCTGACATTAGACTCGTACATGCGGGTAAAATTTCATACCTGGCTACTAAGAAAGTCATAAACTTATGTTTGCCATGCATCCATGCTATTAATTTTTCTAGAATTTTGATTTGCAAAAATTACACAGAAGATGCTTATCAAAAAGATAATGTATGTAAAGGTCAATTTTCCGAATCGACCATTAACGGAATTTAACAAAAAAAATTATGTTTGTAGACTAATTGGACGATTTTAGGACAGTATTCTCCTACGACGTTTCCGTCGTAAATGCACAATTTTCGAGAAATTTTACTCTGAAGTTCCCAGTATTTTCTATGGGACAAAATAACCGGTTTCATTTTTTAAGCTTGCTAGCCGCCTAATTGGAACCTAACCAAACATACCTAGCCTAACCTAACGTAGCCTAGCCTAACCTAGCCTTACCTTACATTACCTTTGGAACACAGATTTGATGTATTGTATTGCATCTTGATTTAGCGCCATGAAAAGAACGGAGGAAATCGTCCGAAAAATGTTTAACCAAGTAGAAGCGAATGCTTTGCACAAGTTCGAATGCTTCCTATAGGTTAAAAAAGACAAAATTAGACTATTTTTATTCACTAAGAAACAGGTTATAAAGCTGAATGATCTACATATATGAAAAACACAATAAATTGCAATTGAACAATTCAATGAACTGTGGTCATACTCATTTGCAGTATGGCCGCTGTATCGTCGACATTGTTTCCAAGTTCTTCTACTGCCCTGTGTTCTTTTTGTGATCACAAACGCCATCAAATCAATCAATTGTGTTATGAAAATAATAACGAAGCATTGAAGTTACTTGCACAGCACTATGTTCTTCCAAATATTGACAACCAAACGTGTCCGAATGGCAAAGCAAAACTTAAGTATCATCACGATAGGCATCAATTTTGTTGCTTTCACTGAAGCTGCTGATCCTGACGTACAACTGGTTTTCAACTTTTAATGGTCAGTAATCAATCTCGTTTTATTGTTAACGTTTACAATAATCTTAGGTTACGTAAGGTTAGGAAGGTTAGGTTCCTGTGGTGTTCTCAGCAAGCCAGCTAATGATTTCCATAGAAAAATAATGGGAACTTCAAAGGCAATACGTAGAAAAATATGCATTTGCGACGGAAATATCATGAAAAAAAGTGTCTTTGAATTGTCCAATTAGTCCAAAAACATAATTTTGATTCCCAAATTCCGTTAATGGTAAATTTGGAAAATTGACCAATGTACTTTATCCTCTAATTACTTCGGCCAAGAAGGTTATGTTTTTATCCAGTTTTCCTGTCACCAAGATAACTCGGAAAGTTATGGACAAATCTTTACAAAATTTACAGGAATTATTAGGTATGCTAGGAGAAACAAATGATTAACTTTTAGTGAAGATCCGTTAAAAAGGTTAGGGACGAATTTATTAAAATTTTCAGGAATTGTTGCGATGGTTACCTGAAGCAATGGGCGGAACTGTTTTACTGATCTGTTTGTCCGTTGGTATGTCCTGATATCTGTTGTTTTCTAATTATCAGTAAAATAACTTAAAAAGTTATGAATGGATCATTATGAAATTTGTGTGAGTTGTTATAAATGTTGAAAGAAACCAATAACCAAAATTTGGTTGGGTTCGGTTCAACTCTTTTTGTGTTTGACTAATGTTTGTCTGAATATAACTCAGAAAGTTGCGGACAGATCTACAAGAAAATTACAGATGCAATTATTAATATCAAGAGGCACAAATGACCAAATTTTGGTGGCGATAAAGAAGAAATCCTTGTTTCAGACTAGTTTCAATTTTTTTTTTTTTTGTTAACACTGTCT
The DNA here is from genome assembly GCA_001587735.2 of Parhyale hawaiensis. Lineage (NCBI taxonomy): Eukaryota > Metazoa > Arthropoda > Malacostraca > Amphipoda > Hyalidae > Parhyale > Parhyale hawaiensis. The sequence continues at coordinate 57,701,997 of LQNS02278094.1, read as the reverse complement.
TGCTAGGCCGAGGTATGCGCTCTGAGAGTGCTCTAGTTGATTGTCCTTTCTCACTGGGTGATTGAGGACGTATTCGATTGGGACATAAAGTCATGTTGCTTAGCGTTATTCGAGCTACTGTTGTCTTGACTTTACGTGCCAATCGGATACGTCCTTCGATTCACATCAATATTCACTATATGTAAGCTTGTAAATTGCAAACTGACTTCCCAGTCCGCCTGTAGACAAACCATCAGGGGAGGTAGTATTTGAGGCTCGTCACTTATCGTGCAACTTGAAAATGAAATTTAATTTTCTGTAAGTGCGGTCACTGTTGATCAAGTCGTCCATCCGTAATCTGGAGGACCAGCGGCAGCTCCTGTCGATACCTTCATTTTCCTAAAGAAATTATGTGGGCTTTTCTTAGGAGAAATATTATAACAGATCTGCTAATTGGATTGCTAAGGCCGCTTTCGATTGGGTCGTCAAAGTCGATATAAGCCAAGCACACTTCACTTAACTTGTCCGGACGTGGAGACAGGAACTCTGGCTTTGTCACTTGGAATCGCGTTGCAGTTCTTAGAAACAACTCGATCCAGTTGAACATACTGAAATTTCCATTTTATGAAGTACGATTGATTTCGTTGAAGTCTCACAGGTGATCAATTTTGAGTTAAGGCCTGAAACGTGAATAAACGGGCCAAAGCCAGGGCACCTGTGTGAAGTTTCGGACAAGTTAAGAGAAGGGGGCTTGGCTTAAATCGACTTTGACGACCCAATCGAAGGCGTCCTAATTCTGTCCCGCGCTCACAATTCATGCTTTGAACATTTTGCAAGCAGCTTCAGTATCAGTTAGGTTAGTCTTAGCTCAATTCACGTCTGAATGTTAATAAAATAATTAAATTTAACATGTAGAAAGCATAGAGTTTTTATTTATGTTATTAATAACTTCACAAGTAGACCAAAGACAGTTATCTAAGCAAGTCTTACCCAAAATCCCAAAATTGACACACCCGAAATTGAAGAAATAGGGGGTTAGGAAAACCAGACCTGCCCTCACCTAACCTACCCTAAGTTATGAAGGGTTCTTTACCAACTTACCCGAAATTAGTTCGGATTTTCCGACAATACGGCCTAAAAGGTGGGGTCATTGGGTACGTGTCATTTTTTGGTTAGCATGACCGTTACCGAGCTAAAGCTCACTGGCGACCGTAAAATCAGAAGACATTTAGCAGCCTGAAGCAATACAGCAAGAGTAGTCGCAACAGGCTGTTCGTTGCCTCGTCGGCATCAACCAAGACGTCAGGCCTCTAGCTGCCTCTGCAACAACCAAGAAGATAGGCCTCTAGCTGCCTGCTCTGCAACAACCAAGAAGATAGGCCTCTAGCTGCCTCCTCTGCAACAACCAAGAAGATAGGCCTCTAGCTGCCTCCTCTGCATCAATCAAGAAGACAGGCCTCTAGCTGCGTCCTCTGCATCAACCAAAAAGACAGGCCTCTGGCTGCCTACTCCGCATCAACCAATAAGACAGTCCTCTGTCTGCCTCCTTTTCATCAACCAAGAAGATAGGCCTGTGGCTGCCTCCTCTGCATCAACCACGAAGACACTCCTCTGGCGGACTCCTCTTCATCAACCAAGCAGACAGGCCTCTGGCTGCCTCCTTTGCATCAACTAAGAAAACAGGCCTCTGGCTGCAGCCTCCGCATCAACCAAAGAGACAGGCCTCTGGCTCCCTCATCTGCATCAACCAAGAAGACAGACCTCTGGCTGCCTCCTCGGCATCAACTA
>LQNS02278094.1:57654779-57667468 GCA_001587735.2 Parhyale hawaiensis | reverse complement strand
ATCCTAGGTAATGGTAAATCTTACTTTGCGTTTGGAACTGTCCTACAAAACTCATGTTTCGGGTTGGTATCTTGTTGTCTCATCTTCTTTTCATAAAAAACTGTGCAGTCACGCTAATACATCTTTAACTGTTTTTTTTTTAGTTAAAAATTATCAGACTAATCCAATGTTTTTACAATGCCCTCTACACTGGATGAAAACCATTATTTAAGTACCTAAAAAAGCAGTCTCTACCGAAGAGGATTATGAGGTAACATCAGGTCAGTGCAAAAGCTTATACCGATTTGGCAGTTTATATTGCGAATGAAGAAATGTGTGTCTTAAAAAATTTGATTCGTAACAATAACGTCTTTTGTTAGTATTATTTTACTTTAACTTAAACACGATTTCCATGATTTTTATTGTGTTCAGTGTGTAAATAGGATCAATTTAAGACAATTTACATGAATAACGTTTTTTTCGTAAATGCTTGGTGTAGAGATATACGACTTTGAAGTTCCCATTGCTTTTCTACGGGAGAAAATACCGGGCGATCCAATACAAGCGAAATTAGGGTTAAGTTAGGCTTCAGGTTAGGTTGGATTGGGTTGGATTGGATTGGGTTAGGTAAGGTTATAAGGTTAGGAAAGGTTAGGTAAGTTGGGTTAGGTAAAGTTGGGTTAGGTAAAGTTGGGTTGGGTTGGGTAAGTTTGGGCTGGGTTGGGTAAGTTTGGGCTGGGTTGGGTAAGGTTGGGTTGGGTAAGGTTGGGTTAGGTAAGGTTGGGCTGGGTAAGGTTGTGTTGGGTTGGGTTAGGTTGGGTTGAGTTAGGTTAGGTTGGTAAGGTTAGGTTAGGTTGGGTAAGGTTAGGTTTGGTTAGGTTCCTTTTAGGTCGCTAGCAAGCCTGTAGTGACATTGGCTATTTTCTCTCTTATGAAATGAATGGGAACTTCAAAATCTAATATCTCCAAAACTAAGTATTTGCGTCGGAAACGTTATACATGTAAATTGTCTTAAATTCACCGAATTAACTGAAAGGAACAAAAACCCCAAAAAACATGTGTAAGTTGAAGTAAAAATTTACCCCTTTTTTCTCTATATGTTAATTCGATCTGCAAAATACCTCGCTTGTAGAATTCTTTAGGTTTTTATGAAAAATATGAATATAACTCACTTCCAATCTCTTCTTGTGACATTAACTTAAGGATATGATCTTGTAACCTTCAAATAAGTAATAATCCGAGGGAGAGAGGTCAGGAGAACAGGCTGGATGGGGCAAAACTTTCCAACCAATTCCTCCTAAGAGAACTTTCATCAGTAGCGCTGTGAGTGGGTGAGAATTATCATGAGGGAAGATGATTCCCTATCCTCGTCTTTCAAACTGAAATTTTCTTTCCGAAGACAGGAAAACCACCACCTGCAACTTCTCCCCTTTACTGCATCATTTTCATAAGCACCTTCAACCTCTATGAAACTCTTAGAGTAAAGCGTGTCAAATGTGTTTTTCGGATGGGATGAACATAGTTAGGAATAGTGCAGAAAAATTCGAATGATGCTTTAATAATTTAAAAGAAAAAGGAATAAATTACTAAAGATGTTTTATTTCTATGTAAGTAATAAGAATGGGCATAATATAAATTTACATGAATAAAAATTCCTCTCTTATAAATCGGCAAAAAATTTTACTCTCACCTGATATTATGACCATGCAGTAAGATATTCAGTGACATGAGTGGCTCAGAAGCGAGTCACTTAATTACTACAGGCGGTAATTTCTCAATTGGCACTTCAAAAAATTTCCGCGATGCACTGGAGAATGCAGCTGCAGCCTGTCCCATGACCAAACTAACGTCCTTGCGGAAGCCCATAGCTTGCAGTATAGCACAGCCTCGCACAAGAGTGTCAGACAGTGAGCCTAGCTTCCCTATAGACACAACTTAGATGAGCCCCGAACATAATTTGGGGTCACACACGGCACTGTTACCCAACCAGCTTCGCTACAGGGTTTTAGAGCAGTGAATTCTATTGAGAACTGAGCTAGCCATGCTGTACAAAAAAAAAATAAATCTAATCAAAAATTGAACATGAATTTTGCCTTGGAGTTGAAAAAGACAGCCATCTATTGTCAACACTGATAGGCACTGAGCATTATACTGTTAAGAATTTTCATTGCAGCTCCAATGAAGTTAGCAGAAGCAAAAAGAAGTCTTTGGACGACGAGAAGTAGCAAAACTTGTTGCCCAGTACCATGCTTGGCGAACGAAGTATTAGTAGCTGTAGCAATGACATCTGTTGCAAGTGTAATGCTAGCAGAAGTTAATGGCTTCAGTGCAAAGTTATGCTGCATTTTTGTTGTCTAAAATCAATCACCTAGATTTCGTTTTCCAAAAAAAAAAGGTTTTAAATCATCGCCTCTGCTGCCACCATCTCCAGCAGCAGGATAAGCACCGTGATGTCCCCTACGAGGGCAAGTTACGTAACCATTGATGTTTAATGGAGAAATGTAATACAAAAATTGCACATGTTTTAATAAAGGACTGTCACGCTGGCACAAGGGGCGGTGTAGCACGTACATAACAGGCTTGACGCGCGCACTGCTCTTGTTTCACCAAGCGGTGTACGATGTACAAATTATTCATTTGGCTGGTCTACGCGTTCGCGTTTTGAACACGTCTACTCATTCACCCGACCGAATGTGTTACAGCGTCGTAAATATGTCCAACAGAAAAGTGCACTCTTTTCTGAGTTTTATTTTGGCCCAAATTGGAAGAGATATCCGTAACTTGTCTAGAGACCTTGCGGAGGAAACTGATTTGTGGGCAAACATTTTAATAACTTTTGTGGCGTACACAATTACACACAGCTGTGTTGACAACGACGCTAAAAAACAGTGAACGAGTGGACACGTTCAAACGATAAACGTGGATACTGGCCTGACCCTCGCATGAGGAATAGCAGTAGACATGCATGCTGCGCCTTGGTCGACATTCATGGAGCACATTCGGCGGGTTAAACACTTTATTCAGTCTTAATTGGCAGTTAGGATACTACGACATGAATAGCAGTTACCAAACAGTTGCAGTTACCCGTTAGTGCGGGTTTATACGACGGTCAAATGAGTGCGTTTTGTTAACTCAACGTACGAATATATTTTGTTATGACAATTGAAACAATAGTTTTCTACAGTCACATCTACTGCACCGCTAGTCGCCACGTCAGTTGTCGGGCAGAGGAACTCGTGCGGAGGCCGCGTTAAGAGAAGACGCTCATTTAACCCTTACCCAGTAAAACTGCCTTTTATAATATGAAGAACAGACATAGCTAGAGTCAATTCAAACATATAAGCCCGCTGGGGCTTGCGCCATCACTCGGAAGCTCCCCCACGTGGCAGCTCGCTCACAGCTAAGTAGCTACCCTGACAGACAGAAGTGGGTACAGACACACACGAAACAAACACCACGTTGTTTCTAACATACCCAAGCTGCTGGTATACGACAGAAGGCTGTAACTTAACTGCAGCGCGTGTATTCCCTTACTAATACTGCACCCTGTAGCTCATACGCTCCAGTGCAAGTAATTTCTACAAAAACTCAAAGCCAAGCCTGAGCCAAGTTTCATTTGAGGGCACTCGGTGGGATGAGGACGGACCGCCCGACATTGGGGCCTGCATTTCTCCCTCGCACGGCAGGCTGTTCCGCGCCCTAAGAGAGATGTCTCATGAATTGATGAATGGATAGGAAACTGAAGAAGCTTTTTAGGCCAAATCCGGTGCAACCTTTTGGAAAACACAGCACCTTCCAGTGAAACTCTTCTGCTGATATTCGCTGTTCATGTGTCCAGTTCGCCCCAAATGAATGGAACTTTGCACTTGCGGTATCAGGAAAATTTCTTAACATTTTCCAACAGCGGTGGCAAGGCCTGGCTGTAGTCGTGCAAAAACTTTATAATCCGAGAGTGTGGTGTTCGCTTCCTAAAACATTCGACCTTCCTGCGCTTAGTTAATTCATGGCCACCGAAGAAGGTCACTTTTAGCGGCGCTGGCTGCGGGCAGAGACCTTGCATTTCTGCTGTAAAAAACATAAAGTAGCGATTGTTGAACTTTAACACCAAAATAATAATCAAGTATACCAAATTCAGAATACTATCATCGGATAGGCGTATTGCGCTCCTGTCTTGGATCGTAGTAGAAGCATCTATAGTAAAAATAATCCTGGCAAACTGAATATTTTATGATACTGAAAAATATTGCCAATTTCCCAAATACACCTAGTATGTAACTCTATTGTAGATGAACTGCTGATCTGATAAGTTTGGTTATCTTGTAAGTTCCGCATCATTCATTACTTTTTTCTTGTACAGAGTTACTGCCTTCACTTGTGCAATAACCGTTCACATTAAATACTAATTGTGTAGCAGTAGCGCTATTTACAACATTAAATGTTTATTTTGTGCGCTATTTGCGACGTATAATTTTTATTTCATGTGCTATTTTCAATACAGGATAATTATTTCGATTACTATTAGCAAGTGTTTAGTTCTAGTCATGATACACGAGTGCATGCATGGAGTTTAACAAGACCCTGTACGGTTCGTCGTACATGATACATTCTTAATAGCGTCATATCCCTACAACAAACGCAAGATTAGGTTAAGCCGTCAATTTGCGAACAAGAGCTGAGTTTTCGTCCAACTCAAGGATAATCTACGTGAGCTTTATGAATAAAACTAGATCTGAATTTGTGAATACAGCACGCTAGATTGAAGTTCCGGACAAGTTAAGGTTCGTAAACTAAGCTTCACTCGTCCTAGCCGTGGCAGTCGACGACAGCGGTTACTCGCTATGACAAAATCACTAGTGTGGAATCTGCTTCTCCAGGTGAAGATTTTACTAATGATCTTACGAAAATAAAAAGTGCTGCTACAACCACTGCGTAGCAGCAGCCCTGCGTGCGGAAGTCGCACGTCAGAGGAGCTAGGTTCAATGCTAATCCAGACAAGCGAACTTTTTGCTAAGCTGGCTGCACAGACTCGCAGAATAGGTATGCACAGCTACTGTGGGGCACCTACCCATCCTCGGAGATGGGGAGGGCAGGGGGTGCGTGTTATTGACCCTTCCGTCGATAACGCCGTAGTGCTTAACGATCCGTGGTCCACTGCAGACGTACTTACTCCTCTGGGCCAGTTAGCCTATATCTGCAGTACGAACCAGGGCGTGAAGGTTTCTTAGTTGAGTCGCGGTCAAGTTGACTTTACCTTTAAGAAGATACCGTAAGTTAAATCTTTAAAAGAAAAATAGTCATCCATATTTCCCTCTGCGTCGTCGTAAACACATTTCCAAATGCAGTTACATATGCCTGCAGAGGATCTGCATACACACATCCCTTCCATACAAGGTACTGTTACCACTTTCCAAACTCCTGAGAACTGTGTAAGCTTTTCGGAGTATTGACTGGGGACGATTTGAAAGTCTGCAAGCTACCCTCCAGGAAGTAAGCAATTACTTGATGACCAACTTGTGATGAATTTATTCCTAACCAAACCTAATTAGGCAAGGAATGCAAAAAACTACCGACGAGAAGGATTAGAACAGTTCTCTATATGTTCAACGATGCGTGGTGCACATATGAGGCGTGGCTTACGAAAGTTTAAATTAAACTTGCCTCAAAGTTAAACGAAAGCAAATGCTTTCCAGTAAGAAGTCAAAACCAATTTTCTCTTGCAACAAATCAATAGATAATAGGATATCGTAGTTAAGCAGCAATAAATAATCGTAGACAAAGAGATGCTGTTAACCCTCCCAAACCCAAATGATGCATGCAGTGGTCTACAGCGCATAAAGTAGGCTAAATCCACAGCTGCATCAGTAGACCGAATTTAGGCAGACAATGCTGCTGAAAGAAAGTGTTAATCCTGGGAGGCGAATCCAACGCTCCTGTCTACAGCTGCAAGTGGCGGCAGGGCGAACGTTCGGTTAAAGGCGCCAAACAGGAACTGCAAGAATTCACGGAGTTTTGTTTTCTTGTATAACATGATTTTGCCTTCATCACCTATCGGGGGAGAGGGAGGGGTTAAAATGGATTGCTACGGTAATAAAAAGTATGAGCAAACTTTTCTATTGGAGTTAACTTTAGTGTTACGTTAATAATTCATTTATCGTACCTATTGCAAAGCAAGGGACAAACTTGTAGTGACAACGCTTATAAATTATCACTTACAGCATGTACACTAGACCATTATACAGTCACAATTACCGACAGCTGAAAGTGAAATTATTGGCGCTTTTATCTTCCATTGCATTTATTTCTTTACCTAAAGCAGCTTTCGAAGGGAAACATACAACACAGTCGACGAAGAAAGAGCGTCGATAACGAAAGACCATCGTTCCCCAAGGACTGCGGAAGGGGTCGTAGTGGACATAGAAACACGGTTAGCCTAACTAACTTGTCGGCCGCGCTATTCAAGAAACTTTATATTCCGTAAGGGATTGTTGATATGCAGTTACTATGGGCGATTGCAGAGTAGTACGTAGCATAAATTATCGAGAAAGTATATCGGAAATAAAAATTGTGATGAATTACCTTACCTTGAGATGCCACGCATCGTAGATTTGTAAGTGGTAAAATAGACTACCGACGAGAAAAGGGAAAAGAACTAGTGCACCCTAGACAGTAAAATATAGTTCGACAACAGTAGAGATGCAATGGCGCCTCCCCGTACATGGGTCGGCAGGAAGGAAAGTAAAGAGCGACACCAGGAACCAATGCAGGATTACGCACGGGCTAACACTGTTATAAATGGTGTTGCCTTAGGGTGCACTACATTAATAATAGAGAAGTAAAAACCAATACATTCGGCCGCATTCACACTTAAATAGTGAGTGAGGTTTAGGTCGGCATCTACTCCATCAGAGACCCAACACTCCCGTAGGGATACTTAGGCAGGAGACGACGAAACTGCACTTCACAAACGCTGAGTGGATTACGTTGGTTGAAAACAAAGGTTCCACGTAAGCTAATTCACGGCGATAAAGATACAGTGGCACAGCCCTGAGTTAAGAGTTCCAGAAAGAACGTAATTGTAATTTCGAAGATCAACAATGGTAAGATAATGAGGTTAAGTTCAGCCGTGTAATTAAGTAAATAGCTAATAAAGTAAGAGATTAAGTACTAACAGAGTGCTCTGTCCACACGCAGTGACGGTTGGAAGTACAGCAACGACGTCGAAATCAACAAGGTGGCAAGGGTATAAATGCGGACTGCGCCATACAAAAGGATGATTTCATCTGCGATGGGAGGAGCAATAGTAAAATGATGTTAAAGTTTGGCTGAAATTAGACTCTTACATGCGGGTAAAATTTCATACCAGGCTGCTAAGGAAGTCATAAATTTATGTTTGCCATCCATTCATGCTATTAATTTTTCTAGAATTTTGATTTGAAAACTTACACAGAAGATGCTTATCAAAAAGATAATTTATGTATTAGTCAATTTACCGAATCGGCCATTAACGGAATTTAATAAAAAAATATATTTTTGTAGACTAATTGGATGATTTTAGGACAGTATTCTCCTACGACGTTTCCGTCGCAAATGCATATTTTTAGAGAAATTGTACTTTGAAGTTCCCAGTATTTTCTATGGGAGAAAATAACCGGTGTCATTTTTAAAGCTTGCTAGCCACCTAATTGGAACCTAACCAACATACCTAACCTAATCAAGCCTTACATTACATTATTTTAGGAACACAGATGTGATGTATTGTATTACACCTTGATTTAGCGCCATGAAAAGAACGGAGGAAATCGTCCGGAAAATGTTTACCCAAGTGAATACGAATGCCTTGCACAAGTTAGAATGCTTCCCATAGGTTAAAAAAGACAAAATTAGACTATTTTTATTCACTAAGAAGCAGGTTATAAAGCTGAATGATCTACATACATGAAAAACACAATAAATTGCAATTGAACAATTCAATGAACTGTGGTCATACTCATTCGCAGTATGGCCGCTGTACCGTCGACATTGTTTCCAAGTTCTTCTGCTATTCTGTGTTCTTTTTGTGATCACAAACGGCATCAAACCATTCAACTGTGTTATGAAATTAATAACGAAGCATTGAAGTTACTTGCACAATACTGTGTCCTTCCAAATATTGACAACCTAACGTGTCCGAAGTGCAAATCTAAGCTTAAGTATCATCACGATAGGCATCAATTTTATTGCTCTCACTGAAGCTGCTAATCCTGACGTACAACTGGTTTTCAAATTTTAACAGTCAGTAATCACTCTCGTTTTATTGTTAACGTTTACAATAATCTTAGGTTACGTTAGGTTACGTAGGTTAGGTTCCTATGGTGTTCCCAGCAAGCCAGATAATTATAGCCATAGGAACATAATGAGAAATTCAAAGGCAAATATCTAGAAAAATATGCATTTGCGACGGAAATGTCGTGGATAAAAGTGTCTTAGAATCGTCCAATTAGTTCAAAAACATAATTTTTATTCCTAAATTCCGTTAATGGTAAATTTGGAGAATTGACGATTGTATTTTATCCTCTAATTACTTCCGCCTAGAAGGTTATGTTTTTATCGAGTTTTCCTGTCACCATGATAGCTCGGAAAGTTATGGACAAATCTTTACAAAATTTACAGGGATTGTTAGGAATGTTAGGAGAAAAAAATGATTAACTTTTAGTGAAGATCCGTTTAACCGTTTGTTTGTCAGCCTCTTTTTTCTTGGTACCACAACTGAAAAGGTTAAGGACGAATTTAATAAAATTTTCAGAAATTGTTGTGATGGTTACCTGAAGCAAATGCTCGAACTATTGTACAGATCTTTTTGTCCGTTGGGATGTCCGGATATCTATTTTTTAATTATCAGTAGAATAACTCAAAAAGTTATGAACGGATCATTATGAGATTTGCCTGAGTTGTTATAAATGTTAAAAGGCACCAACAACCAAAATTTTGGTTATATTCGGTTCAACTCTTTTTGTGTTTGACTAATATTTGTCTGAATATAACTCAAAAAGTTGCGGACAGATCTACAAGAAAATTACAAAAGCAGTTATTACTGTCAAGAGGCATAGGTGACCAAATTTTGGTGACGATGGAGTAGAAATTCTTGTTTCAGACTAATTTATATTTTTTGTTAACACTGTCTTGCTAGGCCGAGGTATGCGCTCTGAGAGTGCTCTAGTCGATTATTCTTTCTCATTGGGTGATTGAGGACGTATTCGATTGGGATATAAAGTCATGTTGCTTAGCTTCACTCGAGCGACTGTTGACTTGACTTTACGTGCCAATCGAATACGCCCTAAGGGCGTATTCGATTGGCACATAAAGTAAAGTCAGCAGTCGCTCAATTTAAGCTAAGCAACTTGGCTTTATGTCCCAGTCGAATACGTCCTTAGATTCGCACCAATATTCACTATATGTAAGCTTTGTGAATTGCAAAGCTGACTTCCTGGTCCGCCTGTAGACAGGCCATCATCATCAGGGGAGGTAGTATTTGAGGCCCTTCACTTATTGTGTAGCTTGAAGATGAACATTAATTTACTGTAAGTGCGGTTACTGTTGATCAAGTCGTCCATCCGTAATCTTTGTACCTTTGTAGAGATGAGGCGCCTCACCAACGTGGGCCTTGACGCCGATCCGTAATCAGTGAACCAGCGGCAGCTCCTGTCGATACCTTCGTTTTCCTAAAGAAATTATGTGGGCTTTTCTTAGGTGAATTGAGCTAAAACTAATCTAGCTGATACTGCAGCTGCTAGCAAAATGTTCAAAGCATGAATTGTGAGCGCGGCACTGACTTTGGACGCCTTCGATTGGGTCGTCAAAGTCGATCTAAGCCAAACACACTTCACTTAACTTGTCCAGACGTGCAGACAGGAACTCTGGCTTTGTCACTTAGAATCGCGTTGCAGTTCTTAGAAACAACTCGATTAAGTTGAACCGACTGAAATTTCCATTTTACGAAGTAAGATTGAGTTCGTTGAAGGCTCACAGGTGATAAATTTTGAGTTAAGGCCTGGAACGTGAATAAACGGGTCGCAGCCAGGGCACCTGTCTGTAGTTTCGAACAAGGTAAGAGAAGGGGGCTTGGCTTAAATCAACTTTGACGACCCAATCGAAAGCGTCCAAAGTCAGTGCCGCGCTCACAATTCATGCTTTGAATATTTTGTAAGCAGCTGCAGTATCAGCTAGTTTAGTCTTACCTCAATTCACTCTCAATGTTATTAAAGTAATTAAATTCTACATGTAAAATGCATAGAGTTGTTATTAATGTTATTAATTTCACAAGTAGACCACGGACTGCTCCCGAGCTGGAACTCGCTGGTGACCGTGAAATCAGTAGACATTTAGCAGCCTGAAGTAATAGAGCAAGAGAAAGCGCAACAGGCTGTTCGTTGCCTCCTCTGTTTCAACAAAGAAACCAGGCCTCAGGGTGCCTCCTCCTCATCAACCAAGAATACAGGCCTCTGACTACTTCCTCCGCATCAACCAAGAATACAGGCCTCTGACTACTTCCTCCGCATCAACCAAGAAGACAGGCCTCTGACTGACCCATCAACCAAGAAGACAGGCCTCTGATTTCCTCCTCTGCATCAACCAAGAAGACAGGACTCTGGCTGCCTCCTCTGCATCAACCAAGAATACAGGCCTCTGGCTGCCCCATCAACCAAGAAGACAGGCCTCTGATGCCTCCTCCCTTCGCATCAACCAGAAGACAGGCCTCTGACTGCCTCCTTTGCATCAACCATGAAGGCAAGACTCTGGCTGCCTTCTCTGCATCAACCAAGAAGACAGAACTCTGGCTGCCTCCTCCGCATCAACTAAGAAGACAGGCCTCTGGCTGCCTCCTCCGTATCAACCAAGAATACAGGCCTCTGGCTGCCTCCTCCGCATCAACCAAGAAGACAGGCCTCTGACTGCTTCCTCTGTATCAACCAAGAAGGCAGGACTCTGACTACCTCCCCTGCATCAACCAAGAAGACAGGCCTCTGACTGCCTCGTCTGCATCAACCAATAAACCAGGCCTCTGGCTGCCTCGTCGGCATCAACCAAGAAGACAGGCCTCTGGCTGCCTCCTCCGCATTAACCAAGGAGACAGGCCTCTGGCTGCCTCGTCTGCATCAACCAAGAAGACAGGCCTCTGGCTGCCTCCTCTGCATCAACCAAGAAGACAGGCCTCTGGCTGCCTCCTCTGCATCAACCAAGAAGACAGGCCTCTGGCTGCCTCCTCTGCATCAACCAAGAAGACAGGACGCTCCCGCCGGCATCATCTCCTTCACAATGGACCCCTCGCTGCCACTTATGTTAAGTTGTGCTTCTGAGTGAGGCTTTATGGTCCTTATTCCGGCAATTAAAATGAAAGATTGTAGAAGGAGACTCGTGCGAGCGCATAGAGGTCGAGTATGAATAACAGCCTCTGAACTTCCCTGGAATATGCTTCAGACTAACTTTAATAGGGCAAGATTTGAGATGTGTCGAGCTGGAAAGACTTGAGGACTTGAGAAACTGGAGTCAATTTGTAATCGCCAACCTTCATGCATCTTCTTACGTCTATTGCGTGCATTCTGCCCGGTGTGTGCCTTTCTTTCAGGTGCACGCGAGTACGGGAGGCTTTAGTTAACGTGATTTTCAACGGATGTACTGAATGATGATTTTAATAATATAATGGAAAGCAAAACTGCTTTGTAATTACTGCTTATAAATATAAACTGGTCCACTCAGCTCGAACGTCAAAAATTATTGCAGGTTATTCGAAGAGGTTACTTACACACGTTTCATTATACATATTTTAGGTAAAAATAAATGCCGCTAAACAGTATGATAATATCAAGATCAACACAGAGACGTCAATGTAATAGACTTATTATATTTGCAGGATTCGGTACAAGGATGAGTGGTTACATTCTTCACTGTATTAGATTTTACCATCATGAGAAGGACGACACATGTGCGAGGTCTCTCATATCAGAGCAAAAGATGCATGTGTATGCGACACCTTTAAAGGATGGAAATAATTAATCTACTATTACGTCAGCCTAGTGAAGAACAAAACAAAGTGTTTTAACATTTCAACTTTTACCAGCCTGAACTTAAGAAATATCTTATTTTGTGTATATTTGGAGTGAATGCAGTTAGAGCGATATCATCAAGCCCTTCTATGATGGCCTCACTTATACAACCTTCAGTAATGAGCCATCGGCACACTCCTCTTCACAGGCATGCGTTACACTTTCATCACGATGAAAATTCCTCTTCAACCATTATTGTTTATTACAGTTGCAGCATAACGACAACATTGTCGATTTCAAGATATGACCGACCGCACAGTTAAACTCTCCAGTAATCAGTGGAGTCATCCGCGTCGTATGTCAAACTTTGCACCAAATTAGAATTAGTTCGTTCAAACAAACATCGCATTGGTATAAAAAAGCTGGCGAATGTTCCATGCGGGTTTAATATACGTGCGAGGGCGGATTTAATATAATAAATTAAGTAGCTTAGTGTTCGAGGGAAATATTGTCACCATCCTCGTTCACAAACTCCGGCTGAGCAGAGCAGTAGAAACAACTGCTCGCCTCAGCCAGGCACAGCTAGCGACCCCTTATGATTAAGGGCGGCGAAGGCTGTCGTTAATTATGCAGAACACGGAACCCGAGAAGTAGTCCTGCGAATAAATCGCAATGGAAGAGCGATAAAAG
>LQNS02278094.1:57643852-57653997 GCA_001587735.2 Parhyale hawaiensis | reverse complement strand
GAAACAACTGCTCGCCTCAGCCAGGCACAGCTAGCGACCCCTTATGATTAAGGGCGGCGAAGGCTGTCGTTAATTATGCAGAACACGGAACCCGAGAAGTAGTCCTGCGAATAAATCGCAATGGAAGAGCGATAAAAGTCCAAGTCTCTCCAATTAGCAGCTTCCGCTCGTCTACTAAAGAAGGAGACGTATCTGATGGCATCCTTAACCCCTTACGCTTTAAATAATATCTCAAGTTCGATTAAATACAATTACCGTTCTGAAAATGCAATGCATGCAGAACTGTACAGTAGAATAACAGGCAAACAGCACAGTTCAATGGTAAAACGTGTAGCAAAAGAATGGCTTATGAATAAAATAAAAATGTTATCACTAGGATACGACTTTGACTGTGCATAAACGGCGATCTTGAAGATCTTCTCAGCCCATTTAGTGGCACGGGATAGGACGTATCTAGGTCATAGGGTTAGGCTTGTTACGATTGCCCATTCCATACCCACGGTAGCAGTAGACGTTTTATTCTGCACAGTTGTGCTGAGGGTCCCGAGAACGTTCCCCAGGCCAGGTGAGCGATCTTCGTGCAAGACGCTTGACTCGCTGAATCTTCAAATTAGCTTGGTGCGCAACTGCGCATGCTACCGTGGGGGTACTTGCCTTAAGGTAGGTGGAGGGAGTGGCTGGTCGTTGAATATTCTATATCGGCGCCATCGTTCTTAGCGACCCGTCGTCAGCTGCAGCTGTATTTGCTCCTCTGGGGCCATTTGGCCTATGCCTGCCACACGAACCAGGACGTGTGGGTTTCCCAGTGGAAGGTGCAGTCGCTGATCCACCCCTCCCCATTGAACCCTATGGGTTACCTTCGCCTGAATGAGGCCTCCGTGGTCTTTATACCAGTGCCAATTTTATTTGCGTCCATTTCCTACTTCTACTGTCTTTGATCCCTCCTTTTCTTCTCGACCTGTTGTTCCCATACGCAACGATCTCCCGTGCTTGGGTTCCACGCACCTTTTGCTTGGGGTGCTAACGGCACAGTCTTCAAATCACTGTTACAAACCAGATGAATTAATCAGTTAATTCGACTTACGACTTTAAGGCGATCGAACTCGTCCTATGATAATGGTGAAAGCCCTAGACATGTGATATCTGCAAAGACTTCATAAACCAGTGATGTTTAATTACCTCGGCCAAAGAGGTTATGTTTCTATCGAGCCTGGCTGTTTATCTCTCTGTTTGTTTGCATTTTGTCTGTGTCTTTGTCTGTCACCAAAATAACTCAAAAACTTATGAACTGATCCTTACAAAATTTACAGGGATTGTTAGGTATCCTAAGTGTAGCAAATGATTATTTTTTGGTAAAGTTCAACCGTTTGTTTGTTTCTATTTCTGCCTATTTTTTTTTTTCTCGGTAGCTTAAACCAAAAAGTCATGAACAGTTCTTTGTGAAATTTTTTGGGGTTGTTGGGGGTTGTTAGTAGTAGCAGTTGATAAATTTTTGGGTTGATCGCCCTATCCATTTCTTTGTTTGTCTACGATTGTCAAATGTTTATCAGTAACAGAACTCAAAAAGTTATTAACGGATCTTCGTGAAATTTGTAGGAAATGTTAGAAATATTGAAAGACATAAAAATAACTAGAGCGCATCGTGGTGTAAGACCATCCCCCGCGGTGGGGCAAATTCAACGCAGCTAATCCTAATTTCTCATAATAATGCTTTGTACAACAAGGTTAGCGCGCTACGCCCCTAGTATTAGATCCTTAATAATAACATAGGAATAAGGAAACGCCTCGTGGCGTAAGACAATCTACCGCAGTGGAGGCAAATTCAACGTCGTCATTTTTATGGCCAATTAGGCCTACTTTTTCCATGGGTCACATCCAGGTCAACCCAACAAACTCCTTACAAAAAATTATGAACATTGCTCAACTCCTTCGACCACTTTTTTTTGGGTGGAGAGACAAATATATATATATAGCATATGCATATATATTTGTAAATATATTACATTTACAAATAAATATGCTTAAATCTTCAACGAAAATATTATTAGCTCTCTCACTTTGTTCGCGGGTGATAACTATATTTTGGTGATAATCTGTTGTTCCGTTTTTGTGTTTGACTAATATTTACCAAAAAGTTTGGCAGAACATGACAAAAAGCAATGGATTGATATCCGAAAAGGTAACAGAAGCTGTTATTACTGTCAAAAGGCACAATTCATCAAAATTTTGGTGATCATAAAGAGGAAGAATTTTTCGTTAGCATTGCCTTGCTTAATTGCGGTACGCGGTCGCAGAATGCTGTAGTTGTGTTTGCGTCTTAGCCTTAGTACCAACCGACATATATTATTTATAGAGTGGGGGAAATAAATATTCGTACACAATGAATTTGTTTATTTAAAAAAATTAGCGAACCAAAAATAAAAATACTGATACGGTATCTGTATTTTTGCGTAAACAACGCACACGCAGCAACAAAACAAGTAAATTGCTCAATAATAGAAATTATAAAACATTTTTCATATTTTGAAAAAAGTATTCTGACGACACAGAAAATAGCTTCAAAAAAAGTTTTATGTTTTGTGGCCTAGCCATTGTTCAGTTCAACGGCAGATAATCTCTTCCTATAGTTTTTATACTAAGCCTTGACATTTTTCCTAAGGAATTTTAACCCATTCTTCCTTGCATATTTCGTGGAGTTCCGGAATGGACTTCGGCCTCCTCGCATTAACGTTTTATTTCAAAAATCGGCATAAATTTTCTATAGGATTCAGATCCGGAGACTGGCTTGGCCATTCTGGCTGGGTCTCGGTGACGGTAGGAAGAGTGAGGTCTCGGGGACGGTAGGAAAAGTGAGGGCTCGGGGATGGTAGAAAGAGCGAGGTTTTTGGGGATGGTAGGCAGAGTGAGGACGGTAGGAAGAGTGAGGTCTTGGGGACGGTAGGAAGAGTGAGGTCGTGGGGACGGTAAGAAGTGTGAAGTGAGGTCTCGGTGACGGTAGGAAGAGTGAGGTCTTGGGGACGGTAGGAAGAGTGAGGTCGTGGGGACGGTAAGAAGTGTGAAGTGAGGTCTCGGTGACGGTAGGAACAGTGAGGGCTCGGAGATGGTAGAAAGAGCGAGGTTTTGGGGATGGTAGGCAGATTGAGGTCTTGGGGACGGTAAGGGTCGCCAGTTGAGCTCCAGAGTACAGTCGCGGTGTAAAGTTGCGTGGCTGCTATTATAAAGTCTGGCTAAAGAGTTGGAGGAAGCGGTTGGATCCGGTCGCTTGTAAATTTATTAGAGGATTACGTTGTTGTATGATTTTCAGTAAACAATGAACACGGTCACATATTTAGTGAGATATATTAATATACAAAAATATTTTTCGTCTCTATTTCCGTGTCTCACGAGAGTCAGAGTTTACATGGTAGAAGCAAAGCTAATTTTTAAGATACTGTTCAGAAGCAACTCGATGTACCTGCTCTTCTCTGTCCGGGATACATTTCTGTCAGGATGTACCCATTTATCACAGTTTCTTGGCTTCTTAGTGCCATATTTCTCCAAACATTTTTGCACGCGTAAATAATGTGCCTTGTCGTCAGTTGTAGCTGCTCTGGAAAACAATGCCTGTGCTCTCTTGAATGGAGTTGGGAGCGCTAATCGGTAGGTATGAACTTGATAGAAAGATTCTTGACCAGCAGCTTCAGTGTTGGTAGTGCATTTGTCTTTTCGTATGAACGCTAGTGGAGTGCCTATGCATGTTCTTTGTTGTCATTTCTGATGACCGAGTTACACTAGTCAAGCAATACAGTAAAAACCAAAGTGTATTTATCTATTTTTTCATTTATTCTGTCGTTTATCTCTTGTTTATCTGTCCATTTTCCATCGCGCTTGCAAAAGACAGATGAGCAAATATCAGGCCGGGGTGGAAATTGTGGCCGACCTATAACGCTCTACTGAAAATCGACATGCGAAGAATGCATCAGCAGGCAAACAATGGTAAATGTATGGCAATAGAATATATGAATGTTTTTATTGCTTTGCCAACGTTGAAATCGAAGCAATTGATATTTCCACAACTTCTCTTAGCCCTCTCATGCATCCTGTTTTTAAGTACAGCAGGCAGGTGAAGAACTAGAGAATTTTGTTGTAGCAATCATTTTTCCAATTTAACTTCTTCCTTTTGATAGAGCAAAAACTTCGAGTTAGATGATATCATGGCGTATGTACGATATAGAGCTAAAAATTTAATGATGAGTTGTGCTATACTATGCGCTAAAAAATTCTGCTTGTCACCAAAAGAGAGGAAAGCTTGCGTTGTTCAACAGAATCTCGACCTAGAGAACAAAATTCTGTCCCATGGAGTTCGCAGCTGTTGAGTATTCTAGATAAGCAAATTAACAGAGAAATTGTGGTCAACGAAGAAATATATCCACGAAATCTTTGTCGTCATTTCTGATGGCCGCGTACATAAGTGTATAATAAAGTCAACATTTCTGGTACTATATTTTCAGTTTTTTTACGAATTCTGTTAATATAATTACTTAAAGTAGAGGTAAAGGCAACTTTGACTACACCCTGCACTGGGAAACCCAACTCACTGGTTCGTGCGGCAGATATTGGCCAACTGTCCCTGGTGGAGTAAGTATAGCTGCAGCCGACGACGTGTCGTTAAGAACTTTGGGGCATTTAGCGGAATGTTCAACGACCCCCTACCCCTACCCCAAAGTAACTACCCCCACGGTAGCTATGCACGCCAAGCATATATGCTGAATCAGCGCCCCGAGCGCCATGACAACGATCGCTCACCTGGCCTGGGTATCGTTGCCGGGACCCTCACCAGAACTGTGCAGCATGCAAGGTACGTAGCTACCGTGGGCATAAGAGTTTATTTATGTATATTGTCTGCAAAGGTTAACGAGTACCACTTGAATCGGTTCTTCCTGCCTCTCTCCTACAATGAACAATCTTTGAGCGGGGGCTCCATCTTGAAACCACAATATTCTTCTGAACTGGTTGCCATAAATGCGCCTCAATTTTGGAACAATGTCGTCATTAACCATGTCCAGATACTTTAAACCATTTAAAGTGCTGTTGTGGAAAACAGGACCAACAAGAGAACCGTTTCCAAATAATCCAATCCAAAGAGATATTTTTTCTCGACAAATGTTCACGCCAATATGAAATGCTGGAGCAGGACTTTTCGGAGCATAACATCTCACATTTTGGGTATTAACTCTCCCATTAGTAAAGAAAGCTGCTTCATCGCCAATGAGAACATTTCCCATGAACCTCTCATTTTTTCTGAAGGATCCACTCTGCGTGTCGTACACGACGAGGTAAGTCTGTATCCTGAAGCTGATGCTTAACCACAATCTTGTCAGGATGCCACTTCAGGTCACGTAAAACAATGCGATTAAAGGATGACTTCATCAGCGGCAAACCATTTCCTCTCACCCATACAGCAGTGGGGTTGTCAATGAAATTAAAAATACAAGTTTGTCTAAGAATAAATGGAGGTTATGGCGAAGAAAAGGAGCCTTAAAATGACAATAATTTATTTTAATTATCGTTATGGAGGAATAATAAATATTTGTGCTATATTTATTTACAAGTAGAAATATTACAGTTTATAAATTCAGCTTTTACTTTCATTCATATCCTGGCCAAGCGGATTTTCAATTGCCTTCACAAATAACGTTATTGTAACGTTACTGTTGCAAGAAATGAATTACAATTTTAATATACATATACAAATATTAATTCAACCAACTGTTTTTACAGAACTGAATTATGTGTAATACTTTTTGAGCTGGGTTCCGTTTTACGTGGGACACCCTGTGTATAATAACAACGTTTACGGCCCGGAGACTCAAATGTTTACTCAGACTGTTTCGATGCCTAGTCTACGGTTTCTACTTCACACATTATATTAGCAACGAATTCCATACAACACAGATGGGGCTTTGAAACAGACCGAACTGACGAGTGTGGCACGCACCTTACTGATTCCAGTGTAAAGGTTTCAGCAGCAGCACGAATAAGTATGAAATTCACTGAAAAAGTCAATCATGTCTTATATAAACAGTGTAATGCTGTCCCTGGGTACGTCATGAATATTTTTTTATTATAACAACAGTTCTACGTCCGAGAGAAATTCTAAAATTTTGCCAGTTTGATGAAAATTGCAACTTATATAATTTACTCTGGATGTAACGACAACTGTCCAAGAGAGCACAGCAATGAGAAATGTTTAGGATCGCGGCTACAACGTAATGAGCAAGCTGACGCCGCGCCAGCACCGGCGTAATTGAGAGAGTTCTAGAGAGCGTTTCGGCAGAGTGCTCTTGTGGGTATCGGCGATAGCCCTTATGATAATAATAATAATATTAAAAAAAATAAGTATTTATACGGACATCATGTTGCAGGCGCTGTCTCGCTACAACGGTTTTTTTTTTTCCTATTGAATTACAATAGACGGAAGAACTCATGTACTGACGTAGCACAGGTTGATCAAAGTAGGGATAACTGAGCTAAAATTATGAGCCCACTGCTTATATGGAAGACTTTAGTTAGACAACGCAGCGGAGCACAAAAAACGCTAGTGTTAAATCACCATTGTGTAAAATTTTCACCGTTGAACTTAGCCTAGACCGTACATATATAGAGAAATAACCTGTGGTTTTTACGCAGGAGTTTACACGCACTGAATTGTAGATTCACTTTTACAAATCACAACCGCCAAAAGCTAGTTAAAATATACATACTCTAAGTCAAAATAATAATATATATACTGCTATAGTGTAAAGAACCATTATCTCGGGTGAAATTGGCAGAAAAAGCCATGCGTTGTCGCAATAGCGAACATTTGTCAAAAAGAATGGCACTGAAGTCGTTATACGACAATGGTGGGCCCGTTCTCGGCTCTGTATTCTCCGTAAAGATATGAAGCAGAGCTGTACTGGAGCACCGATGTCTGTCGGGTGTATTTTTGTTGTTGTTGTTAAAGTGAAACATACGAAGTACACCTGTACTACTTTAGAATTTGTGATCTACACCAGGTTTTTTTTTTTTGCCATTTATGATACACTTAAAATTAACTCTATTTTTTGCAGCACTAGCACTAGAAAGAAGGGCTGTAATTGGAAGAGTAGGAGTTAATCTGTTACTTTCTTCGTGAAATGAATAAACTAGCAAAAACTTATTGAGTTTCGACATGGTTAAGATGGTATCTTAGACATTTCAACAGCGCTTTTATAGCTGCTTCTATAGATCTGCTTATTTTCAAACCATGAGATCCCACATGAGACTTCTGGGGAGTTTGTAATTGTGTTCTTCTATCACTTCCGTACAATTTTTAGGCTGATCATTCGATAGTTCTTTTAATTTCCCATCCAATCAGTTCGTTTATTAAACCTATTTACAAGATTCACAATGTATCTATCAATACACCATACCGGTCATGGCAATACCCTGAGGAGTCTCGGAACGTGGTCGGACAAAACAGATCCGCTGCCCAAGTAAACTAAGGCCATGTTTTAGTCCCTTGCTTGCACTGTGCTATCATGATCCACTTCGCGTTACTTAATCCAGAACTTCCATACTCATCTCTGGCTTGCCACGAAGTATCGAGCAGTAGGCTTGAATCGGAAACCGATTACGCTTGAATTGGCCGCTCATAATTCAGCTTGCCTTGGGTTCATGCGTAATCGGTTTGTTAGTCACGCTTGTTCTCTCTATAAAGTGGCCATCCAATGCACAAGTTGACTTTCCGAGTAATGTAAACTTACTTAAGCAAATTAGATTAACTAAATGAAGGTGAGTGAAGGAGACTCGTCCAAATGCTGGAGCGCCAACACACAGTCATACGTTCAACTGATGAGCGAGCGTTCAGCGTGCACGTCATTCCGATTTTACAGTGCAAGTGGGGGTGGACGGTGGGGTGAACGACGTGCGTTCTGAAAGTTCCCTCGTAAGCAGAACACGCGACTGTACCGATAGGAGAGCTTCGGCATCAGTCTCTCTCTCTTCAGCCGCATGTTGCTACTGTCTGCAGGCGTAGGCTGAGTGCATTCATGTATTTTCCCTGTGTGAGGCCTCCTTATTATGTAACAGGGCCCCTTAGCCTCTGTAATATGTATGTTCGTTTACTATGCAATTTCAAGCGTATGTGTGAATCCTTTGCGTTCTAATAATAACTGTTTCCCCCTATTATTTTACTATTTATTATTATTAATAATAATAATATTATTATCAATATTTCCATGAACTGACGCGTAAACTCTACCGCGTATGTACGGCAGAGGGGGTAGGGAGGCCCTCCCGTTGCTGCTGGCAATGTGCGCGCTGCCGCAGCCGAACATTATTTGCATAACTTGCAGCTTCCGATGCTTGCCTCTTAGAGTAAACCACAACAGCCTCGTTTACACTGAATTTTACGGTGCTGCCCGCACCGCGTCGCCTAAAGATATCTATGCATATCCTAAGTCTCCTTCCCCATTTTTTTTTTCTTCTTTTTAAGACAAGGCCAGCGATGACTCCGACATTCTTAGATCCAAGCTCCTCGGTAAGGACGTAGGCGAGTGCACACGGTTACTGGTGGTACTTCTTAATTGCACTTGCATGATATATTATGTAAAAATAAAGTACTCTATAAAAAATATCTATAACCCATTCCTCAAGACGATTTTTGATAAAATCATCAATTGGAATAGTCTGCCTTGCCGTTCGCAATGACTTCAACTACCGCCTTTTTCTTTCAACAATCTCGTTAAGTTCATTGTACGAATTGCTGGTAGTAACCTTCAAGAGACAAAGCTATCACAACAACAGCTCCAGTAAAGTATTGCGATACACAAATGCAAGCAGTGCGGCCAGGTTTCATTCTTGCTGGAAGTTTGAGCTTCTTCACCGAGGCTTTCACCCTCTACTTTTATTGTACGACCTAGCATATTTATTTGGCTCACGGAGGTAACATCAGAGTAAACTTCAACTCTTTTTCTGTAAGGAAAAGCAACGAAATGGCTGAATTCAGTGGCTAACACTGGCTTTTGCGAGCACTCAGAGATGCCTACAATATGGAGCAGCAAAATGGTTCCAGAAGTTTTCCGGAAATGGAAGAGCACGGAGCGAATTCTCTAAACTCATAGTGGGACGCGTAGCGTTCATCCCTCCCGAGACTGTAACAGTGATACCCTATTTTCGCTAGTCTATTCCTTGAAGCGAACTACGTTGAATGGATGAAATCACAAACCGAATCCTATTGCCGGTTTTGCCTAAGAAGCTGCATCACCACCTGCCTCAGTGCTCTTTAGCTCTCATTCCTGGTGACTTCACCAATGCCAGAACTGTACAAAGTCTATTGTTTTGTTCGAAACTGATAAAGAGCAGAGCTCCCCTCTTCTTATATTGCCTTCGTTCTCTATGCGTGAGAAAATACGGTGACGTTCTACAGCAGTGAATTTGGCCACAGTTATGTCGGATCATGTCCTCTGATATATGAAGTCCTATAGGCACTGCAGCCTTTACGGGAGACTCAGGATCACGAGTAGGAACAAAGAATTACAATTTGTTCGCCGCTCATGACCACGATGTACACTGCTATAGATTCATGAATTTTATCACTGCCAATAGTACTCTTTTTACACGTTTTACCCCAGTTTGTAGACAGCAGTGTGGCATGCAGAATAGTACTCGTACGTAAACACTCGAATTTTCAGACGAGAAGACGTGGCTCGGAGAACTGCGTCACCTGGCAACGCGTCTCTCATTCGGACCGAGACCCGCTCGGTTCATTGCTATGCAGGAGCAGCGCAGGAAGATGTTGAATTGAACAGCAAAAGCAGGCGTTCAGATTCAGGCTGCATTTTAGAGAGTTGCCTAGTCCGAGAACTGTTGCAGAAGGTAGATTCGATCAGTGGAGAAGCGCTGCAGCGACCATCTGCACTGTCCTGGGCCTGACTGTGTGTAATCAGACAGAAAATGAGAGCCTAGTTGTAAAGCACTCGCCCCTGCCCTTCGCATCTTCTCAAGAGCCCTGCCTTCAAATTGGTTTTCTTTCAAAGTTTCGGCAGTTCTGAAATAGTTGCCCGGCAAGCGCTTGGCAAAGATATACTGCTGTTTCTGTAGCATAAATTGACAGCAGGGAACTTTTGGTGCAGCTTTACAAG
>LQNS02278094.1:57604143-57618850 GCA_001587735.2 Parhyale hawaiensis | reverse complement strand
TTCAAATTGGTTTTCTTTCAAAGTTTCGGCAGTTCTGAAATAGTTGCCCGGCAAGCGCTTGGCAAAGATATACTGCTGTTTCTGTAGCATAAATTGACAGCAGGGAACTTTTGGTGCAGCTTTACAAGGAGTTTTGTGCCCAAACGACGACGTTCCTGACGCACTTCCACCAAACTCAGATTGGTCACTAGATTGATGGCGCCAGAGCAAGAGGATGTAAGGTAATAGGGTGTGAATATGGGCTTGCGTCTTCAAGTCTGAAACTTGTAGATGCAACGCTAGTTTAAAATTCCATACCTGTGATGATTATAAAATTAACGCGCGACTCAAAAGTTAAACATGGTAGCTGATACTGAAATCCAAGCACTGTAGCTGACAAAATAATGAAATAAAATTATGTAACCAAATTAGTTGTAAAGTCGCTTTAATACAGAGAAGCTACATTGTTTTTTGACAGTTTTTAGTTCGTTAATTATTTTCATGCTATTCTTTCACGATGAATCACTCTCCCATTTTCAAAATTATTTCCTTGCGAAAGTTCACTACAAGTTGCATTTTTTAAAGTAGACTAAACCTAAGACAAGTTTATTTTATATATGCAGATAATGACAGAGATTTCTAATGCCGTATTGAGAACGATTCCATGATGCTACAAGTTTCATATTCCGTGAACGATGATGTAACGACAGAGCTTAACTAAGATCGAAACCAGCAGCCTTTGGAATATGACTATATCTGTTGTATTCGAGTCAATTTTTGCCGTGGCTGCACAGC
Organism: Parhyale hawaiensis; assembly: GCA_001587735.2. Classification (NCBI taxonomy): domain Eukaryota; kingdom Metazoa; phylum Arthropoda; class Malacostraca; order Amphipoda; family Hyalidae; genus Parhyale; species Parhyale hawaiensis. Next base: position 57,618,076 of record LQNS02278094.1, on the reverse strand, counting down.
GAACCCTTGGCATGTACAAAGAGTGCATAATGCTGCAGTTGTTAAGCCTTATTACACCTCCAGGTTCACCCAGTAAGAACACAAGGAGCAGCCCCCCAATGCTTAAACAGGTACCAAGCGGAAACACTCATAAAACTATACAGGCGGCTGATTTGAACATAATATTATGCAGATATGTAAATATAGCTGAATAATGATGCATTGAATTTGATGAAGGCACCTATCTGGAGGTAAAACACCAAATGAACGTACGAGTTTGTCACTTAACAGTTACCAATGCAAAATAAATGGGCCACAGCTCGTGCGTTCCTCCCAAAGTGTAAATAGAAGGAACGCAGAAATACAAGAACTGTACATCCACGCAGCGCAACAGAGCCTGCGACATTCATTTCTTCAACAGCTTCCTTCCGGCAGCCATGCTGCTCGCCTGCTCGACATCCTATGGGGCGTGACCCGAACGAACGAGAGCTGTAGCTGACGACAATCAAATTATCGAGCAACAAAGAAACGAATGACAATTAGAGTGGAGTTACCATCGCTACAAGTTCAGTTTTATCTCTACAGATCAGTTTTGCTTGGTGCAATGCTTTCAACCACCGTATTTCTATATTGGTATTTTTTGGCTAACTTTATCATATTAACATTCTGCTTGTTCTTCCCAACGTTCCTTCGTTTCTTCCTTCCTCCCTTTCTTCCTTCGTTTCAAAGCAAGTATGGCCGTTGCGCTCTTAGTAGTTTGATTTTGATTGTATTTGTGCTGAGGTCTGCCATCAAGTGTATCAGTAATATTGAAGATGTTGCAAATTACTACCTAAGTTGAGTTTTACCCAGCACTGTGATGGGGGTGGTATTCGTCAAATTTTCGAAATAATTACGGTAGTAGATATACAGACCCTAGTAGTATGTACGTCATGACAATGCATCACAGGGATAAAAGATGCAGACATTTAAAGTTGGATATGTACATAGTAACACCTGGCGATTTACCTTCTAAGTGAAGGATTTATGTCATCTGCAACTTAGCAACAAGTTTTCTTGCGAACAGCCCTATAAAGATGAGACATGAACGATTTTTTTTTCATCACCTCGAAAAATTACCTTTCATACCGGAGTTTACTTTTCGGTTTGAGATTTTCGTACTATTGTGTTACTATGGAATTAGCGGTGCTCAGCTCTTTTCAATAATAGTTGGTAAACACGTAGCTGTAAAAACTGTACCTTAAATAGCGGAAACAATGTTCGCTCGTAAGTAAACGATGGATAAATGCGTAACGTATATTTCTTTTCGTCATTTCTGAAGTAATGATACACGATTTCTCTTATATTATTCAAGCAATAAACTCATTAATATGAGAAAGTTTGCTGCCAGAATTTGCTTTCAGAACTACCTCTGCTACGTCGCTTTTAGGACTAATCGTCTGGCCAAAAATTTCTCGGGCTGACAAGACTCGCGAATCTAGTTAATAATCATTGTGGGAGGACCAATGATACACTGACCATTGAGACTCGCGAGTCAAAGCAGTCTCAGTCTGAAACGGCCTTAACCCGCGCAACAGGCGCATGGACACAACTTTTAGAGTGGCTACGAATTAACTCGGCCACAACAAATATTTTATTGCTCAAAGCATTACAGTCTGGGTTTAGAAATGATTTAAGCCTAGCACAGAAAGAACTGACAGCTACCAGATAAGTACATATTGGATTTTATTATGGTACTAGTGGACCCGTGCGTGAAAAAATTCAAGCAGTAATCGACATGTTTGCTTCATATAGGACGGTGCGGAATCTTCTCGCTTTTCAATTGCATTTTCCTCATTTTCTTCACTGATCCTTTGTCGTACTCTCATCCTTAGGTCCTCTCTTCTTTGATTTGCCGCTTCCTAATTTTCCCCTTCGCGTCAATCAGCAGCTCTTATTAGGTGTTACACGGGTTGAAATTGTAAAGGCCGGGTAGAGTAATAGCAACTGGAAAAGCACTCTGAGAGCGCATTACTCCGGTGAGCAATACAGTGTTAATAGAAAATTCAAATTGGCCCTGAAACCAGGGTTTCCTGTTAATCATCACCAAAACTCGGCAAGTTGTGCCTCTTGGCATTCCTAACATTTTCTGTAATTTTCTTTGAGATCTGTGTACAGGTCATTAAATTATGCTCTGACAAACAACAAGACAAATATATAATCAAGCACACAAACACAGGAGAGGATCATCACAAAATTTCGCTCATTAACTTTGTGCCTTTTAACATATTTAACAAATCATTCAAATTTCGTGAAGATCCGATCTTAACAGGTTGAGTTATTTTATAAATAAACAAGAAGTATATAAACAAACAATGAAACAAGCGGCTGAATAGATCTTCACTAAAACTTACTCATCTGCTCCTCTAACATATCTAACAATCCCTGTAAATTTTGTAAAGAGCAGCCCATAACACTTAAGAGTTAATTTAATGACAAACAAATAATAGACAAAATCCGATAAAATCATAACCTCCTTGGTGGAGGTACCTACAATAATGACCTCTTTGTTAAGAACTGAGTAGCATTAGCATGCCAAAGTTGAAATGCGGCTCATCTTTGGAGCACGACCTCAGCTGGGAAAAGCAGGTCCGGGAAGAAAATGAACAAAGTATCAACTGTCGGTATGAGAAGAACAGGTAAGGAAGGAATTTGTGCTGACAGCTACTAGTGAAGTGCGTAAAATGAAGCATAGTTTGTGCAGTTACTGCTCGTTTTAGGTGTAATTTTTCTTATCAGTACGAAATGTTTACCAGTTTGAGAAATGTCAGTGACGCATGAAATGAAATTTGATGAAACGTAATGAATAAAAAAGTTATTTCTTTTACTTGTATAAATTTATCGAATATGACTGTTGCAAAGTCTGTAAGACCATGCTTCTTCACGAAAAATGTCAAAGCACACCAAATGCCAATAATTTCAAATAGGCAACGATTTGATTTTTGGCAGATGCCAAGTGTTTGAATATGTTACTGGCAACAAAAATTTCAAAAGCAACCGGACAACAAATTCGAGTCATGTGTCAAAAGTCCACAATATTTTTTCTATCCACAAACTTTCGTTTTCTTTTTCCACTGTTGTGAACGGCAAATGTCCCTTTGATTGAAATAAAAATTTCATCTCGATTTCAGCGGAGAAGTGTCGCGCTCTGCTTTCTCATTAAGCGACCGCAACTTCAAAAGAAAACGTTTGGCGCGGGGAAAACATTCCGCGCCTCCAGTTTTTTCATTGATTTTTTTTGCTCGGCAGGGTCGATTTTATTGCAACAAACCCAAACAAAACCGGCCACAGTTTTACAGCCAAACTCTGCAGTGACATTTTATTTCGAAGGTTCAATTGTTCATGAATGTGTCCATGGTGCTGCTCTATTTCTTTTTGCCTCGCAGCTGCGCCGGAGTCAAAAGAGCTCCTAATGAGTTTCACGAGACCCAAAGAAAAGCAATCTTGGGGCGGCTGCGACCTGCTGAGCGCCCTCGTCAACATCAGCAGCAGCAGACGGAATCGCTACGTACGCCGGCCGGGCTTCTGAGACGAACGCGAGACCTCTGATGTAATATCCATAGCCGGCCGGCACTGCTGCCTGCGGGCCGTCGTCACATGTTGTTAGATGAAAGAAGTTCAGAGGTGCGTGAGCTTCTCTGTGTTACAGGAATAGCAGGTATTTTGCGAGATGAAAGGAGTGGATAACGGCCTACTTTTGTTAACAAGCACTGAGTAATACTTTAACGGGTCACTGGCGGCACTTGAAATTAGCGAGGATTTGAAAATTATCTTGAAAGACGTTGCAGCAGGAGAGAAAAATATGAGAATCAGGGTAGGCCCTAATTACATGAATGTGATAAGAATTATTTGTTCGTGCTGGCAAGACATGGTCAGTTGGTCACAGAAGGTTTCTGCTCGCAAGCTCTAGTAACTAAATTGGCATCCTGCTGGTAATTAAACGGAGGAGAAATAGAAATAATAATTGCAAGTGTCCCGCTAACATGAAGAGCTAAATTCAGCGCTTTTATAATTAGTTCTTACCTGAGACTGAGACCTTTTACTCCAGGTTATAATTCATTTAATCAAAGCGCTCATACCGTAGGGAACTTTGTAAGTTTGTGCTTTTTTGAAGTTATACTTAAGACTATCTCTCTCCTACAAACAGCTTATTTTTTACAATTTGGTCATCAGATGCTCCAGCAGGTATACTGCATTTTACTGGAAACATACAAAGTACAGCATAATCATCTTTTTATTATAAAGCCGTCTAGTGATTATTGTGCTAGCAATTTACTGAGTGCTTATTATCTAGAGCCGCACTGCACACCCGTTTACCCGAACCAATTTATTCGTTCTTCTTCCATGCGGTTATCCCCACGTTTGCGCTATTTGGCGTCAATAGTAAAATTTCAAGATTTGTTTTTCGTTTCACTTCCGAGTTTGTGTGCGTATTGGCTGTTTAAGCCCGACATCTATTTTTGTTCCAAAGACTACGGCGTCACAGATACGCTAGCTTAGAATGGATGGACTAACGCAAGGCTTGCCATNTTGTTTTTCGTTTCACTTCCGAGTTTGTGTGCGTATTGGCTGTTTAAGCCCGACATCTATTTTTGTTCCAAAGACTACGGCGTCACAGATACGCTAGCTTAGAATGGATGGACTAACGCAGGGCTTGCCATCCTGCACCTCGCATGAAGAAGGAGATCACCGAGTGGGAAAATTTCTTCTCCCAGAGAGGCAGGGGTGGGAAAAGAGCGCAAAGCGCAACACAATTTCACCATGTAGACGGGGCTTGAAAGAGCGACGGACAAACAGGCATGCGACTACCTTACGGTACACTGGCCGGATGTTGAAACGCCTCGTAAAGTAACAAGCATTGTAGCTGTTCAGCTGCAGGCAGGACTGCAACCATGGAAATACTGAAGTTTTAAATATTTACTTTTCGATCGAACATTTTAGTCTGTCTACTATTTAGGTATACATCATTTGGAGGTTCAAACCACTTTGATCATACCTTAGTGAAGATCAGTATAAGAAAGTGGCAAAATATGAGCCGCGATATCGGTACTTCTTCAAGGAACTGTACAGTTTCCTTACCCTAACTTTGTAAGGCGTGCGAGGCGTTCGTGCATGAGGGCCCTGGTTTGAATCTCAGATGTTACTAATACCTCGACGAGAACTTTGAAAACTAAAACCGACGTTGTATAAACACATCGAAACCTCCTCGCCTATGACCCAGTAATTCCAATCTCAATGGATTGGAAGTAGGTTACAAAATGCAAAATATAACAGAGCTGAACCAAAATTGGTAGAAGCCCTTGCCCAGTGTTCCTACGTAACGCATGAAAGTGGGTCTCAGCAGTAAAAATACAGGAAGTGCATGGACAGCGTGCCCAAACAGATAGGACCCCTTGCCTGCGACAGATGCAGGCTTCCCTGAAAGAGGTCTGGAAGGAAACACACAGACTCAGTAAAAACAATACATCCTCGCGGATACACCGTGGCCTGCAGCAAGTAATGCATTTGTTGTCGTGGGAGCGAGTTTGATTTCGTTTGGTACAGAACTCTTACTACAAGTTGTACTGCAAGGCCCTTTCAAGAAGGAAAATTCTGCGATGTTACTCTGCGATTCTCTTATATTTGAAGTGATTGAAATGACAGCGTCGCCCTGAGCTTTTGATGACGAACACCACCGCGTCCTTCATTAGGCAACCAAGCCCCTGCGCTAACTTTAGACGCTTGCGCTCAGGCCCAGCCTCCTTAATCATCTCGCGGTGGAAAGGATCAGTCCCAGCGGACCTCAACTCCAGGAACTCGGCAGGGATTGTCTCCCCGAAACACATTCTACTGGACCGCGTACCATGTCGCTCCTGACAAAGTTGGAATCGCGTCCGGATGCATTCATGGTTACGATTAGCTGTATTATCGATACATTGACTTACTGGAAAGTTTTACAGCATTTAAACAGTAGCAAATAGCGCTGACATTGGCTCAAAATTAGATATCATTGCTGGCGACAATGTTGTGTGACTGGAATAGGAAAGGAATAAGTACATCAGAGATCGCTCAAAACACAGAGCTCAATGAAGGATAATTATGCGGCCAGCTGCCATACCGCCCTGTATCAACAGTTTGTCGTTCGATCAGCGAAGTTAATGATAGAATACTTGGTGTGATTAGTACTTAGATGAGGGGAGCAGGAAGAGCAGTGGCACCTGTAGATATTGATTTGCGTTATCTTTTTTATTAAGGACGTTATTTCCTTAGTGACATTCATTTCACCTTACTATAATTAGAGAGCTAGCTGTCTGTCAGACCGTCTGCCTCATGCCTTTTAAAATTGCTCAGTTCCGAACTGTTACTGAATTGGAAAAATTTAATTGAGTTGAGCTTCTTTCGCATAAAAACGGTAATTTATTTATGCATCCAAGGAACGGGATGCATGGGAGTCGGACAAACCTAAGGACTGCTTATCTATCTATATCATGCTAAAATCTGTTAACTTTACTTGCTTACGGATTTATTTATTTACACAGTGCGATTTACACAGTTTCTTTACTTTTAGATAGAAAGAAATTCTAGCGTCAATTGTGGAGCTACGCCCCTGAAAGACGGTTTAGAGTCCGCCGTACAATCACTGTCATCGTTCAGGAGCCAGATCGGGACGGATATCAATGGAGCGTCGTAACGTGGATACCGACCCCTTTATAGCTACGTCGAGTGCACGAAAGAATTGAAATTTTATTCGTGGTCAGTATCAGTATATAGCAAGCTAATTTATTGCCTCTGCCAAGGAGGCTATGTTTTGTTGAGTTTTTCTGTCTGTCATCAAGATAACTCAAAAAGTTACGAACCGATTTCTGCAAAATTTGCAGGGATTGTTAGGCATTATAGAAGGACCAGATGATTGACTTTTGGTGAAGATCCGTCCATCTGTTTGTTTGTTTGTCTGACTCGTTTTTTTCTCAATGACATGACTCAAACAGTTATGGACGGATTTTTATGAAATGAACATGAATTGTTAGGTAGCTATATAACGAAGAGTAAATGAACAAATTTTGGTAATGATCCGTTGTTCGTTTGTCACAGTTTTTAATTCTGTGTTTTCTAGCACAATAAATAAAAAATATTGAATGGATCTTTATGAAATTTATAGGGCTTGTTAGTACTGTTAAAAGACATAAGTGAGTAAATTTTCGTGCAGATCGTTTTGTTCGTTTGTATGTTTGACTGATGTTTGTCGCAACGTTTGTTAGCAGTGTAACTCAAAAAGTTATGAACGGATCTTCAAGAAAATTGCACAAGCTGTTATTACTATCAAAAGGCACAAATGATTGGATTTTGGAGCAGATACTATGAAAATCGTGATTTCTGAGCCAATTTGAATTTTTACTTCCGTTGCCTTGCTCGGCGGAGGTATGCGCTCTCAGAGTGCTCTAGTTTACTTGTGTCTTCTTTGGAGACAGTTTCTTCACTTTAAGATAAAAAGAAATTCGATGGTTGTAGACATAATTCGATTGTTTCTGTAATACGGTAGTTTCTGAGCTCTACTGCATGAACGGGCACGTTATATTCGAAGGTGCTACAGGAAATACAACTAGTATACGTAACATAGCAATTGACCTGGCTTATAGGCTGAGTGTTGACTATTCATTGGAGAATCAGAGAAGCTGCTGATGGCGACCAGAACGGGCAGGAGTGGACCGTCAAACAGAGTGTGGTCTGTGACAAGCTGAATAACATCTGTTTTTTTTTTTACGAAAGCAAAGAGGATCTTGTTGAGGACCCAACGGGTCAGGGGCCGTCAAGTATTATACTAAAAGTCTGTGAACTTTATTTATTTCTTTATTTGTGTCTTGTGTCGTGCTTGCTGCACGCAGTTTCTTTGCTTTAAGATGGGAAGAAATTCGAGGGATGGTGATTTAATTTGAATGTATCTGTGATACGGAAGTTAAACCTGAGCTCTGCCGCAACAACGGACACCTTAAATTCAGAGGTGCTACGGGAAATACAACTGAAATGGGTAACATATAGAATTGACTTTGCCTACAGGCTGAGTGTTAAATATTCGTTAAAGTAGCAAAGAAGCTGCTGATGGTGATCCATACGAGCAGGGAGTGGACGGCCAAATAGCGATGGTCAATGACCAATTGAATAACACTTGTTTTTTTGCGAAAGCAAATATAATCGTGATGAAGACCCAACGGGTTTCGGGTCGTCTAGTATTAGATTAGAACTCAGTGAATTTTATTTACTTACTTGCTTGTCTGCACACTATCTTAACTATAAGATTGGAAGAAATTCGAGCGTAATGCAAGAGTACCGAAGTATAGTAACTGGCCTGTCAATATATGAGACCCGGCCTGGCATAGATTCAATGAGACTATAATTATCAGTGGTTGCGAGTCCACCTCAGTTCGGCTGCAAACGTGTACGTTAAATGTATTGGTGATGCGGGAATTACTAGAGCGACCTGTGGAAATTCCACGGTTAATTCAAGTTTCCGCCTACTTTAGTTTGACAGCGCTTCTAACTCATCTCACCCCAACTAAACTATTGTTCATCACTTAAAGCATGACAAACTCCATCTAACGTAACGCAGTCCATCTGTCTTAACACACCCTGTCAAACCTATCTTAGTAGTCTGATTTTACATATGAATCTCGAAATTGTTCTAGCAGCAAAGGAGTCATACCTGTATATTCATAGAGACATAGACATACCCAGGTACGTTTTGCAGTGTTGACCAATGTATATGCACGCCATTTCGAAGCTCAGTTTCCATGGTATACAGCTAATTTCAACCATCATAATGTTACAAATTTCCAAGTTTTTTGTTGTTGTTCCATTTTTTCACACTATCACGCAAGCCGAGAATATTAAATGGTAGCCCATTATTTTTCCGCTATAGCTGATGCAATAGCTATAGAAAAGAGTACAGGAGACTGGGTCAAAACCATTCTGGTGTTAGCGTAACCTCATGTTCTCAAGGTATTGCATTTCGTTAGGCACTCGCAGTTTTGCTTAAAAAAAAAAAAACAACTTTACAGTGGAGCTGTCCAAAACTGCCCACTTTGTGATCCCGAGGCTTATCCTAGCCAAGCATTTGGCCCTATTAAGAATGTTCTGTGTCACCTGCGAAATGAATATATTTGGCTATTAATTACAAGTACAGATTTCAATTTACAATTGAGCATGATTTCCGCACAGGTCGACCAAGTGGAAAACCCACGTTCAATCAAGTTTTCACTTATTATAGCTTGACCTGACGTACCGCTTCTAGCTTAACCCATCCACCAAATCCTCCCTGTCTATTGTTAGGCAATCCGTCAACTTTACACCTCATCGAACCCCTTTCAGTATTGTCATTTCACCTATGAATTACGTATGTGTTCTGTCAGTAAAGAATTCGCGCCTGCATCCTGTTGAAGACACAATGAGACGACGGTACTTCTTGCATTGTGCTCGTATGTAGTTCCACGCTTTTTCTAAGCTTTGTTTCCTACAGTTTACTTATAATTTAGCCCTTCGTAATCTTACACGATTCAATTTTTATCATCGTATCAGATTCTCTTGCACTATTTCGGGACCCGTGGATATTGATCAGTAGCCCATCATTTTTCTGCTTTATTTGATGCGATAGCCATACCCAAATCGCCTCGACAAATTTCTTCAGTCACAGCAGAGTAACCCTCCGTTCTCGAGATGGCATCCCACAGTCACTTAAAAAAATACTTTAGAGTCGAGATGTTCAACACTATCCGCTCTGGGCTCCTGAACCGTATCCTAGCTGGGCATATGGCCCTATTAAGAACGTCGTGCGTCACCAGCAAAGTGAATATAATTTGGAGAAAAAAAAAAGAGAAAATCGGCAGCTATTATACATGTGAAATAATTTTCATGTTTTTGTTTCAAAACTGACTGATAATATTTCAAGAAGAGAAAAACAAGCACGTCTATGGTTGATCTTTCTTCCAGATAACATGAGAGTCTCTTCTGAGCTGAAATTTTCTCTGTTTAATAGTGAAAGGTACTTAGGAAGGAAGGCATTTAGGGAGGAACCAGTACATTATTGTTATAGATCCTTGCTTATAGGCAACATGGCCTATATTCCACCAATCAGTTTTCAATGAAGCTTGGCAGGATGACCATGGACAGCCTCCAGCCTGGGCTAATTTCGGCCTATCTGATTTGTTAAAGCGTGATAGAAAATGGACAGATAAACAAATAAACAAACAAAAAACAACTTAATACCCATCGGTCTTCATTATCTACAATATAATAAAGACCAATTTGGATTTCTTTGTTTGTTTGCTTATTTAGTTATCTGTTTGTCTGTTTATTTATTCATTCATTTTTTTCTCACGCTTTAACAAAACAGATAGGCAGAAATTAACCCAGGCTCTAGTCTGTCCATGATCATCCTGTCAAGCTTTATTCGAAACTGGTAGAAAATAAGCCAGGTTGTAGATGCTGGCAAATTTATCTTACTCAGCGACAGTTGAAATTCAAACCGTGAAGATATCGAAGGCTTAGTCTGATTTGTACGAGTATTGCCTTCCCATATATTGAAACTACGGCAAAGTATCGGGCGACCTTAAGTCTGAATGCACTTCTTGCGTTGCCAAAGTTGAATCTCAGCACTGAAGATATCTAGAGCTTCCATTAGCACTCTCATGCATCTCGATTCTTAATTTCTTCCCACAGATAATTTTGTTGCATCAGTTATTCTTCCGACTTTGATGCTATTTTCGACGGAACAGCTTTCAATAACCGAAAAATTATCAGACAAATATGATGTCCCCGGCTACCTATGATACTTAATCGAATCAATTATTTTCAGTGCTGGTCCGGTCCGTCTGTACTGATAGACAGTGCTGGTCCGGTCCGTCTGTACTGATAGACGGTGCTGGTCCGGTCCGTCCTCGCACGGCCTTCAGCCTTTGAGAACTGATTAAAGTTTAACAAAAGCCAGATAACTTATAATGAATTAACCGATCAATTTTCGAATTAAATCTAACACTAAGAATGACCGTCGTTTGTTTATACATTTATTTATATTTTCGGTGTCACGATCCTAAGAATAGATAGGGAATTTTTTTTTTTTTGCTTCCAACGTTAAAGTTCACTCAATGCAGATACACATATACAGCTTCTCTAGGCACTCCATTGCATTGTCGTTCGTACTCTCTTCTGAGGTTTCCTTCATCCAATACTATTTTTTCCATGTTCGCTCCTAACGAAATAGGCGAAAAATAGGCCAGGATGCAGATTTCGTAATCAATGATGACGAGGTTGCAGAAGGTTAAAGTGAAATCCTTACCCCTTTATTATCTGATGCGTGTCTTGCCCCATTGGAAATTTTGGCGATCCTGTTCCCTTCTGATGGGATGCACTAGGCAATAATCCATATTGCAGAAGAAGGCTAACTTAGGAATACGATACTTATCGCTATTAACATTGAATGCAGTGCTTGCTCTTCTAGCTTCTCTTGCCGTTCCCGAGGAGTCTGATAATCATTACGTTTTCCCTACATCGAAGTTATATTTTCTTATGGTTTATGATGTACACATTTTGTAGCAAATCAGCAAAGCGTAGAGGAACTGACTTTTTCCTGTATATAAGGTAGTCATCTTGATTCCAACTTTTCGGGAGCGGAAATTTAGTTCTCTTAGCTAATAAGAGAAACATACCCTTCTTGCAATTTTGCTTCAAATCCTTTTGAATTCATTACAATACCACTAAAAGATTGTAAAATTTTCGTATCCTAAGGGAGGGCCATATTTTCACAAACAGATGTGATCCCTTATAGTGGTAGCATTCCGGGAGATACTGACCTCGCCACCCTCAAAATTTCTCGTGAAGTTTTTTCATCTTGTTATCCCGTGAAACGTACTACTCTCCTGGAGTTGATCATCTTTAATTTTTCCATATTAATCTTTACGCTGAAGTTACATTATTAATTTTTCTTCGGGTGCCTATAACGAGGGCTCGTTGGAAGCTCGTAGGAGCGATTAAGTTTTCAGGCGACTTCATCGAATTAACGATTATTGTACGTTACGGGCTTACCTCTTTAACAATTCTTACTTAACTTAAGGCCTTGTATATGCTAACCTTAACCTAACTCCAGGAATTTTATTTTAACGTCGAAAGACACCGAAAAATTCAAATTCTCCTTAGCTTGCACGTCTGACAAACCTACCCATTCTTCGCTTAACTGGAGCCTGGTGAAGAGTCAACTCCACGGCATACAAAGTTACAATTCACTGGAGATATTGGGCTAAGTGGTTTGATATTCTAATGCAGCTGTAGTGCTGAGGGAGCCCTTTTGATAGTGGAAACGTTATATATTAGACGACTTGATAAAACGAGTTTGTCTCGACCGCGACCAGGGCGCCTGCCCAGGCAGCACTATCATTGTTTACGACCACTTTGCGTTCACGTAAGCTTTCCTGCGAGCGCCTCCACTAAAATAAACACTACCTAAGCTAACCTAACCTAGCCTAACCTAATCTACCCTTACCTAACCTCTTTACCTAACTTTCTAACCTAACTTAACCTTACCTAACTTTCTAACCTAACTAAACCTTACCTAACTTTCTAACCTAACTTAACCTTACCTAACCTAACCCAATTTAACCCAACCTAACCTTTCTATACTTACCTAACCTAACCTAACGTTACCTAACCTAACCTAACCTAACGTAACCTAACTTAATCTGCGATGCAGCGAGCAGCGCGGCGCGCCAACTTGAACGTTGCTAACACGCACACGATCAGCGTACACAAACACGCACACAAAGCGGTCGTGAATGACGATAGCGCGCCCAGGCAGCGACGCTCACACATGCAGTTGTGCTACCAAGCGGTATGGCGGACGTGCAGGCAGAGGGTCTAAATTATGTTTCCGTTTCAACGAGTGATTGATGTGAGTGAATGATAAACCTTTCACGCTATTACTAATGTGGTGCTGAGTCTCTGAAGGATAATATTAAAACTTGGCAATATATTGTTGTCATGTTGAACCTTCAGCTTACTTCACTTGCTGGCAGTTCTAGCTTGTTTAGAGACTATCCTATCTCTGACGCCTCTGTCGTTTCTAGAGTTAGCACCAGTCTTCTTTCTTCTTGTCTACGCTTTATGCCTAAATTTTGGAGAACCCAAACTCTCGATCTACGGACTTCTCAATCTGGTAGTCTTTATCGTGGTTAGCTGCCAACCGTACAGTTATATTAAAAGCAACTAATTGCAGTGAAATCTTGTGATAATTACAGTGGCTATAATTGCGGTTGCAAGTTATAGATGATATCTGCTACAGCTAGTAAAACTTCAGAAAACCGTTTAACATCTCGAATTGATGGAGTTTATAGAAACTGATTCTGTTGCAGTACGACACTGAGCGGTGCTTAGGGTCTGTAGGCTCCGCTGTTGACCTGGAGCTGCGCGCCAGATAGTGTTCGCTGGCCCATCTATTCTCTGCTCGGGTTCTGGTGTTTGCATTGCAATTCTTCCTGTTCTTTTGCATATTCTAACTGATCAACAGGTTCGTGAATTCTCATTGCAGCAGCTTCAACCTGTGTTTTTGTTCTTGCTTAGTTCAAATTAAGAGTGCATTACTAGATTCTAAAAACGTAGGCTATTAAAGCATACTGAACTAATGCTTTGAGGTAGCTGGAAGTACATAAATCACTTTCATTCTAAAATCGAAATAAAGTTGACAAGAACTAATATAAAAGTTTAACGTTTCGGGAGTTTTATCCCATTTTCAAAAACCTAATAAAATCTCCTAAGGATATATACCTAACAAATTTTTTTTATTTAAGAAGACCTAAAATGTGATGGTGTTAGCAGTGTGGGACCTAGAGGGCGAATGACCACGGTGCGCTATGGGGTCCTTATATAAGCGTCGAGCGGCACGGGAAGCGGAGGAAAA